>WYDI02030213.1:0-70536 GCA_009867235.2 Psittacus erithacus
CCCATGGCAGGGGGGTTGGAACTGGATGATCTTAAGGTCCTTTCCAACCCTAACTATTCTATGATTCTATGATTCTATCACTACTACTGGAGTCTTGGACCATTAATTTTCAGATGCAAAATATTGGCAGAGGTGTGACTATGGCACCACTCCTGCCTCCTTTTCTAGTATTTCAGTGCCGTGGGGCAGTAACTTGTCACTGTCGGATGCTTGAGATGCTTTCTGAAGTTGGTTAGTCCTGGGTATCATTCACAGCCTCAGTGCCCACTCTAAGTCTTAGATCTGCTAAAAGCACTCTTAGAACTTCACACTGGATGGTCTGAGCATGTGTCTGTTGGATCCAAAGGGATGTGAGTGGAGCAGCAGAGCCTGGCTAGGACATCCCCAGATTAAGGAATTCAGGTGTGGTAGCTTAAACAGGAGTGCTTAGGAAATTTGTTCAAATTTGAATGCTGGTAGATATCAATGCTTCCAACAGCAGGTGGTGATGGAGCTTGGGCTTTCTAGATCTCTTTGTTGGACTTAGGCCCAGTTTATGTCCAAAACAGTGCTCCTGAATCTCCTTCTAAAATACTTGTATATCTGATGCAGATGTTTGGTGGACACTAGAGTGACCAGCACACCTTGACACCAAATCTTTATTTTAAGCTTCTGTTTTGGTCTTTGTTTCCCAGAACAATGACAAGTATGACTACAAACACTGCAAACTAGGTAACAGTTTACTGCAGTGAGTAAACTATAACCCGACTGAGTGACAGAGGTTGGATGGGGGTTGTGCTGTGTGTGTTAACAATTATTTTGAGAATTATTTAACATTCTCTTTGAGAAATTCCTTCATTTCCATTTAGCATGCCGAGATGTATCTGCAAGTCTTTAAATAATTTCAGCTGATGATTTTCCTCTCTTCCTGGAATCAGACTTGCCATTTACGTATTGGATCAATCCTGTAGCTGGATCCTGCTTCAAAGTCTGTGGAGTTGATAAGACTGTCATTGCTTCAGTTTAGTTGGATAGGGGTACCTGGGGAAGCTAATAGCAGAGCAGCATTAAATTATAACAGCTGAGTGTTTCATCCGTATGCACAGATAACAAAAATCAAGTGTGAGCTGGAGGTAAGGGGGAGACTTTTCTAAGGCACAGGAGGTTCCCTGTGAGAAATCCAGCGGAGCTGGAGTCAGCTTTTCAAAAGGTGGCAAATCTCCAGTGAAACATGCACTGTTTTGACATTGTAATTAGTCACTCCAGCTGGCAATGGCCAAGATACACTCCAGTTCTCTGGCTTCCTTAAGCAGAGACTTAAGCAGTGCCAACAGAAGTAGCATCTTGTCTTTGGCTGTTCCTGCTTGTTCTGCTTTCGCACCCTTGTTTGCTGGTGCAAGCACTGAGGCAGCCGCATTTGGTTTTAGCTATGTTGACCCGCCTTAGTTGTGCAATCCCCTGTACAGATGAGTTGGGCCAGCTTTCGAGGTAGGAAGTGCAACAGAAGGTGGAAGTGGGGCAGAATTGCCTCTGTCAGAGGCTGTCCCACTTCATTGTTTGCTTAAAGTGACTGAAACATGGCCTGCAGTGCTTCAAGGCAAGTAGCTAACATGAGGCAACCACCCACAATTAGGCGCTGTAAGTGACTCAGCTGGATCTGAGCCCCTGATGATAAATGCTGGAGATTCATTGCTTTTTGCAAACATGGCTTGAACATAGATTTCTAAATAAAATGCATCAAAACCTATATCTGAACTTTTTGCTTTGGCTGCAAACTAGCTAGCAGTATCTTAAACTAGTGTGTGAACTTTGGCTTGCCTTTGATATCCCAGGACACTGATGTTGCTGGAGAAGATGACATTATTGTGGTCTGGGCTTAATCTACCTCACATTCATCTCAGGAATCCAGCTTGCAGTTATCTTCCATATTGTGGGTTCAAAGCAGCACCTGTCTTCCAAGCCAGATTTAAAAGTGAAGTATCAAATAGCATTTCCTCTGTTTTCTTAGTTGAGTGAAATGCATGTTGAAAAATAGCCAAATACTCATCTAAAAGCATAGTGTCCTTATAACTGTTTCCAGACCTGTACTTTCTGCCTTTCTAGGACCCCAACTCATACCTTTGCTTATGAACAACAGAACACCTGGTTCTGCTGGTCCTGAAGACTTACACTCATGTTAACTCACGTGGGAGTGAGATTGGTCCCTGATTCAGAAAAGGACTTAAAAGATGTACTTAAAATGTATGTAAACCAGTCGATCCCTCTATCTCCACTGAGTACATACAGTTGTCCCACTGCTTTAGAAGTTCAACCTGGTCTCTAAACACTTTGTTGAATCAGGGCGTTACTAACTGCAGCAAAGGGGAGTAGCAGTGAATAAAAAGGAGCTTCACTTTTTGGTTGCATGCAGACACTGTGAGTCTTTCCTCTCCCCTCCAGCTAGCCTATGGCTCATTAATTTTTTGATGTATTTAAATGAGGTGGCTTTAACCAATTCCTGCTGCCTCAGGCATAACTGTGATCCACACAGTAGGTGAAAAGGTAAAGAAGTGAGTGCAAGCAGTGTTTTATAGCATCAATTCTGCTGCTGGTGTGATTACTCATAGTAGGTTTGATTGTTTGCCAGTTGTTAGGGGGTGTTTTCTGGTTTGAGATTTTTATATATAATTTATTAAGAGATGCCTCAGTGTCAGGGTTAGAAAAATCTTGCTTTCAAGTTAAAGTCAAAGGTTTTTCACATATCAGCTTAGACAAGGTCTGCCTCATTAGATCACTTTCAGGTTTCCAAGTTACAACCATGGTTCTGATGTATTTGGATTCCTCAAAGATTCCTCAGAGGAAATGAAAGTACCTCTTTTAAGATCATTTATGTACATCGAAAGCATTTACGAATTGTGACGCGAGGAAACACAGGCTATTTTATTACTTATTCAGGTCATATATCAGATCTTTTGCCAAGTACATGCTACTGGTAAATGCCTCATAGGATCAGACAAACATGTGTGTTAGGTTCCCCTCTTCTCCTTCCACTCCCTTCTCTTTCCCAGAAGAGAAACGTGGGGTCTATTTTGTATAATTATCATGCCAGTGGCATTTTAAAACATGTTATGCACCTTAGGTGAGACTGTGGCCTCAGTGAAACCAATGGGAGATTTGGCTTCAACTTCAATGAAGCTGAGATTTCCTTTCCTCTCCTCTCCTGTCTGCATTTGATGAGCCTTTTTGTCGGGAGAAGAAAGAGATCCTCTTTTGAAAAATAGTCAGAGATGCTTAATAAAGCTGAATGAGCCAGCCAGGATTATGTTTTTAGCTCTATGGCCAGCAAAATCTATTCCAGAACTAATTCTGATTAAAAGGACTGCATCCACTGGTTGAACCTCAGACACAAAGGCATCCCTGGAGTAATTCAGCTGTATGATTTTTATTTTAATTAATTATTGTACTGATCATCATTATATCTGGCCCTTGTATGAAGCATTGATTTCAAAGCTGTCTCCCTCTTATCTATTAATGTTCATTAATTATCTTGGGTCTTGAGCAAGACCGTTGCTGCATCTGGATCCTAAAAAAAGACTGAGCGTGCTGGCCACATTAATTAATCCCCATGGCAGACCATAAAATGATATAAATAAAAGTTAAATTATTTCATAGATTGTGTCCCCCACTTTTCTTTCTTAATTCAAGCTCGACCAAATCAATCTTTAGCACAGAATAGGCTAGCCCTTCCTTGGTCCATGCTCCTACCAAAGCACTTTCAAGGACCTGGGAAAAAGAAAGGTCTTTTGCTAAACCGTACAGGTGAACACAGATATACATGAAGTCTTGAGCTCTGAAACTAGAATCTCATCTCCGTTTTCCAGCTGGTTTACTGAATGATGTTCTCCCTTCAAACCATGCTTCTTCTACGTCCTTAGCTCATCCTGGCTACAACAGTGACCTCAGATACTTTTATTAACCTTTGTCCTGGTGTTTCACTTATAAAGAAACAATGCTGGTCTTCTTGCTTTAAACTTAGAGCATCCAGCTCTGGAGCACTCAACATAAGAAGGATGTGGAGCTCTTGGAGCAAATCCAGAGGAGGCTACAAAGGTGTTCTGAGGGCTGAAGCACCTCTGCTCTGGAGACAGGCTGAGAGAGCAGGGCTGGTTCAGCCTAGGGAAGAGAAAGCTCCAGGGAGACCTAAGAGCAGCTTCCAGTACCTAAAGGGGCTGGTAAGAAAGTTGGAGGGGGGCTTTTGACAAGGACCTGTAGTGGTGAGACGAGGGGGAATGGCTTCAAACTGACAGAGCATACATAATAGATTAGATATAAGGAAAAAATTCTTCCCTGTGAGGATGGTGAGGTGCTGGCACAGGTTGCCCAGAGAAGCTGTGGCTGCCTTATTCATGGCAGTGTTCAAGGACAGGTTGGATGGGGCTTAGAGCAACCTGCTCTAGTGGAAGGTGTCCCTGCCTGTGGCAGGGAGTTGGAACTGCATGACCTTTAAAGTCCCTTCCAACCCAAACCTAGAAGCAGTGGTGAAAGAGGAGGTAGTTCCTTTAATACTTATGTGCCCAGCTCTCAAACATCGACGGATCCCATGTGCTTCAGAAATCACTCTGAGTTCCCAGCTCTGTGGGCTTAATCCCAAAGGTATTGCTTTGTGGTGCATCTTCACATCTAAACCCAGCCTTGGGCTTTCTGGTGTTGTAGAAACATTGCTTTAGAGGACCCTAGCTAGTTTTTGTACCTGTAGCAGATGTTTAGTCACACAAATGTGTCATTTCTGTGTGACAAAGTGCCTTTCCAGAGGAGACGCCAAACCTTCAGCACTGTTAGGAGTATGAAAGTCCAGACTTTTGGTAACAAAGATCAACCATCCAACATCACCATATCTCCTGGCAAGCATCCAAATTCCAGTAAAGGAAGAATTTTTTGGCTCTGGCCTCTTGCCTGGTCTCTAGATAGGAAGGTGGTAGTAGGTGACCATCCTCTACCTCATGAAAGAATTGTACAGAGAGAAAAGAAGGCTCAAGGATTGTATTTTATATATTTCATGCTTGCTGTAGCACATCCCACAAATTTTATTCTGTCATTCTTAACAATGGCAATGCTACCAATGTCCAGGCAAAAACAAAAAAGTCCTTCAATGTACTATTAGCACAAAAAGATCCCACCTAACTCTAAATCACGTTAAACTGGGGGTGAACTTAATCATAAGGGTGAAGATAGAGTGAATCCAGTTTCCTAGCAGGCCCTGTAATGTACTGTTGACAGCAAACCAATCCCTCCAGCACTATATTTAACTTCCTTTTATTGCAAATACCTCTTGGTTAACAGCAAGGATCTGTTTTAATTTTACAGTTACCCAGTGACCACAGGACACAGATTGCGCATCACCAGAGAACGCACAAGCGTCTGCCTGCCTTCCCCTGTTCCAGCAGCAATGAGTGATCGCAGGAGTGCAGCCAAGCCGATGTGGCCACGCAAGGGGTGGCTGTGACAGTGATTGAGGAAACTGCCGACTCAGCCAGAAGAACAAGGGTTTGCAGCAGAAGCTTGAGCCAGGCAGACACATGTCCTGCAAACACCAAGCAAAAGATAATCACAAATAATGATGAAGACTTATCTAGGAGAGGTCAAGAGATGCCAGCTGGTTAGGAGGCACCTACTTACCTACTAGGAAGTCCTCTCCAGCAGGACAGCAGGTTGACAACCCTCTGGTATTGTAAGGGACAGATTTCTCTAAAGGACTTTTTTGCCTTTGGATCAGAGATACTGAGTGGTACCTCCAAAGTCTTGAAGCTTAAGGATGAATGTAGCCACAGCCACTTGCACTGCAAACTGGGGTTAGAATATACTGTACCTGGCACTTCCAGAGATATTTTGGCTTGTGCAAGCCATGGTGGCTGTTTAGACTAGAAAGGAACCTTCAGGCTGGGCCAGTTCTGTGACACATTTATGGCAAAGAAATGAGGGGGCCTAATGTCTGTAGATAGCTTTTGGGGCCAAACTAGCTAAGTTATTTGCAAGTTTCATTTGCAAGCACTTAAATCTTCCTCTGGATCTTACCCAATGTACTTGAGCTATTTCTGGTGTCTTCAGGAACACCAGTCCAGCACCACTGTCCCATTGGTTTCAAGGAGAAACCTGTCTGGACACTACTGAGAAGACCCTTTGGCACAAAAGGAAAGTTGCTTTAGGAAATGCTTTACAGGAATTTTGACCTTTCAGAAATGTGATCTTCGGTGGCCCAAGTAACCAAGGTCAAAGCAAGAGAGAGTGCTTTAAGGGGGCTTGAAGAGCTTCCTTCAGAATTTGGTGATATTTGACATCCAACCAGACTGGGTCAGTAACAGGTTGAAAGGTAACCACACGGGGCAAGAACACATGCCACAGACAGAGCTGCCTGGCACAGCGCATACAAGATCCTTTTTTTGCCAAATTGCCTCAAGAAGGGTGGATTCCCCAAGAATCCGTTAGACCCTTCCTGCGTTAATGGTGTGGATGACACCAGATTGCTATGACTCACTTTGCTGAGATCTTCCTTTAGCTCTTGTAGCCCTGCTCATTGGTTTAGCTTGTTGGAAGGGCCTTGTGCCTATTGTTGGCAGTGTCCAAAGGCAACCTCCAAACCCAGACTCATGTAACTGCTTGTGAACACAGTCAACAACAAGGATCAGCCTTTTCCCACCGGTCCTGTTGGTTTAGGGAGCAGAAGCCTGAGAACAGCTGCACAGCGGCTGAAAGCCTGTCACAGCCCACAGCTGGAAGCAGTTTTTTTCAGAGGCTCAACACAGCTTCCAAGCCCCAGGGTGGAAGCAGGATACAGCAGGGAAGTGGGGCAAAGCGAAGGAAAGGAGGGAGACAAGGAGCTGTAATGAAGTGCACACATGTGTATGTGTGAAGGGATGACCTGACACATGAGATGTGTGCCAGCAAAATTCAGAAAAAAAAACAAAAAAATGTGTGTCCTGATGGTTTTCTGCTCCTGTCACACGTGCAGGGCTGACCTCAAATGCCTTCTGTCTGGCATCACAGCGCTCCAGAGATGATGGGACTCGGGTGACATATTTGGTCCTTGGCCATTGCTGGCTCAAGCTCCTCGGCAGAGTACTTGGCCCAGTAAAAACCAAGAGGAGGGGCAGATGCAGCTGGAAGAGACTCATCCCCATAGCTCTCTGCTGGGAAGCAATGCCTGGACCAGCAGCTGGCCAGTTTTGCACTGTAGCAACAATGCACGCAGCTCCTCTTCCCCCTTCCCCATGCCAGGCAGACAGAAGCACTTTAAGAAAGACATTAGGAGACTCTGATCAGTTTTGTCTGTGTTTATTATACCCAGTCACTGATAAATTAAAACTATCTGAGCAGTCCTTGGACCTGGGTGTAGAATCCGGTGCTGCTTGCTGCTTGCTGCCTGCCCCACTGAGGTTACAGAGTCCTTGCAGTGCATGGCCACATCTGTGCCAGGAAACTAAACCATTCCTGCCCCTGTCCCTAAGGTGGGGTATGGACATGCCCTTATTAAATTCTTTCTCCCAGGATAACTATCTTAGTAATTGGTCCCAATCCCTGTTGACATCTAAGGAAAGCTTGAGAACTGATGGAGCAAAGGGAGCATCCTGCCAGATGGACAATACCGATTCCTGGGTCCAGCACACATGGCCCTGTGCTGCAACTGCTTTATGGAAAGCAGTCAAGGAAGAGCTGCTCTCTCACCCCAAAAGTGGCGAGGTGATGGAACCCTCTTTTGTGGCTGAACATCCTACCCTGTGTGATGCAGAACCACATTACACATCTCACTGCCATCGCTTCCAGAGTGTACAGACCCAAACCCATCCTCCCTGGGCTGGCTTGTGCTTTCCTGATGAAGAAACAGCCATCAGCAGTCCTTGACCACCTCATCAGATGCTGGCATGGCTGCAGACTAATGCTGTCAGGTAGGATAGCATGATTAATTCATGATATACTCATCTGTTTTAAAAGATGATTTTTTTACCATAGTGAAACAGCTGCAACTGTTGAAGCAAAGGAGTGCAGTGACATTTTGCTAACATGGTTTAAAGGTTTTAGATGGTTTTGAGCATGTCTTACATTTTTTTCTCTCAATATACAAACCTATTTGCTTAACCTATTTGCTGTCACTCTGAGATCTGACTGATTTATTTCCCCTTGCACCCAAGACTTCATTAATAGAATATTCCAAGATTTGGAGCCAGCAGGTTCCCTCTCTCCTGCAGGACTCACTTAAACTACCAGTGCTGATTTTTGTAAGCCCACCACTTGCCAAGGACCCCTGTAGGGCTAAGCTTCAGGGTCCTCCTTCTTTCTGTATCATTATTTGAGGCCTATGGCCGTGGGATGCAGACCCATCAGCTGGTATTTCTGTGCTATTCCAGTGGGCAGCACCACTGCTGGACTTGAAGCTCTCAGACTGCATGAAGATGGTGACAACGCCCTCTGTGAGACTACAGTGGCCTCTTTCTCATGCAAAGTTGTTCATCTAAAGCCATGAAAATGCTTCAGAGGTGAAGTTCACCTCCCTGTCCAAGCTAATAATTCAAGGGTTGGAAAACTGAATGCTAAGGCTATATAAGGAAACGGGCAATAATACTCATGTGCATGCCCCTTGCATGGGGAACATCCTACATGGTGGGATGAAATTCAACCCTCCAAACATCATTCTAAGACTGAGGGTTCCCTCCACATAGAGCCTTAGCCCATGGTTTAGGCCTAATGACCACATGTTAATAAATGCCATGCTCATGCTGAAGAACTTAGCTTGAGCAAAACTATGGGTTTTCCCTGATTTCTGAGTCCTAATGTGTTTTAAGATTATGTCTCTGCCCTGCAGCTATATCTACCAATATACACAAGCCATTTCCAGCCCCATCAGCAATACTCCATATCCACAGCCTCCTGAACCACATCTGTGTGTCCTTTAAGACAATGCCAGACACCGACTTCCCTAGCTGCGTAAACACTGCAGAGGCATTAAATATAGCATCAGATCATTTCTCAAAATCACATCTTTGCTTCTACACTGAGGCTAGAAAATGGCATGTAGGATGCAGGGTTTGGCTCCATGATATTCGCTGTTGTCATGAGTCATGAGCTATTTTTATCTTTCTTGTAACAGAACAAATGGCTGCAGCAATTAATTTCTGTCTGTTTTGACAATGGCCTGGCCAAAACACATTATGTTCTTGCATACAGACAAAGTAAGAAGAGAAGCACAACAACATCATGCTTGCGGTTTGGTATTCAAGTCTTTTCTTTATGCTCATATTTTCACATGTCTTTAAAATATGCTCATGTACTGTACTGAATGTATTAAAGAAAGTCAAAAGAAGCAACAAGCGCTATTATGCAGGTTAGCTGCACAGATATAAATCTTTGTTTTGAAGCTCAACCACTTGTGAAACAAGAACCAATCAAATTATGACAAAGGCAAAATTAATTTGAGTCTTTTCAAGAGGATCCAAAGAGGAAGCACCCAATCCCAGTGGAGGATTTAACTCTGCCAAGATCCTTCCAACTTTATTAGCTAACAATTATTTCTACAGAAAAATATGTTGCAAGCAAGCACTCCCCCAACTGTACTTTTGATTTTCCTACAAAACTGGTTGAGCAATTTAAAGATTTATTGGTGGAGAATATATTAATGAAGCATTGGAGGAGAAACAACCAAAAAAGTCAGTGAGTGGGATTTCCATGAAATATCTCCAGGGTGCGTGTTTGCTTTGCACACAGCTTGGAGATGCCCAGGGCTCCCTATGGGGTAATGACTACACCAAAAACTCTGGAAACAAGTATTTTGCCACCCAGCATGCCTAAAGGGAAATACCAATTTACAGTAGCAGTCCCCTGCTACTGATAGCGACTCATCTGTAAGCTGAAAGGACCAAGTACTTCATCCTCTGAGTTCAGGTTACCCCTAATTGTTGGGGTAGCAAAATACTTCTGCACAGAACTGCTCATCCCATAAGCATAAATTATGGTTTCTTGTCCCTTCATATGAAACATCATGTTCTCATGGTCTAAAGGATATGAGCTAGACAAGCCTGTCTAGTAAACTTGCCATTTTATGACAGTCTCTCATGGGACCTCTACAAGCATATCCTAAAATAAGAAACATCCATTTTCAATACCCACTACTCACTACTAACATACTATCTGAACTATCCTGTTACTTTTATTCTTATTATTAAGCTTTTCTTGCAAGGACCCATAAATCAATAAATAGACTTGTCCTTAATTGCTCAAAGTCTGTTGCATGACAGGACATTAGTATAACTCCACGATTTTTAAGATCTCAGAAAAAATCCTCCAAGTCTGTTACAGCAGTAAGTGTGATGCTTTTGCTTCTGTCAACCTTTGTAAAAGTGAGAGGAAAAACTAGTTTATAGCATTATCCAGGCCTTTCATTTTTGTCTATCAAAACAAAGAATCTATTTTTGAATTGCAATTTTTTTTCTACCTATGGGAAAGGTTTTCAGGCCACATATTCAAAGTTCTTCCAGTGTTGGGATATCTGTATTTGTGTTGAAGATAAACAGTGACAAATTTATCTTATTTCCAATTTACAGAGAATTTGGACTGATGTGTTTCCTGGAGTTTCATGGAACTGATGTGTTTTATAGAGTTCAGAAGATATTTTTGAACAGTTACAGGAAAATACACAAGTATTTCCTGAATTTATTTCTTCTTACCCCATAGTTTACATGAACTGCTCAGCAAAGGGAAGCAAAAGCTGAATTTCAACCAAACCCAAACCAATACAGAGCTTCTGGTGGAAACCATGTTGGGATTAAATGATTTCCTTTGGTTTCTATCCAAAACCAAACTGAACATGGATTTCTGGGTTGAGTTTCACTTTGAATTTTTGGGTTTATTCAGTTATGAAGAATTAAGTGAAACTTGGGAGGTTCAAGCCCTCATTGAATGATCCTGAAAAACAATCTGCAAAACCCCTTGCTATGGAGTCCTATTTCATACTTTTGATCTCTGTGGATGCTGGGAGCAGCATTCTCATTTCTTTCAACCTATAAAAAAAAAGGCCAGTGAAGCCACTGCCTTTTTATGAAGACTTAGATATCCAAGAGACAACACTGAATCCCCGTCACCACCCTGGGGCCAACTGGAAAGTAGGAAATCCCAGAGTTCACCATTCTCCCAGATAGGGTCCATCAAAGCCAGTGGGTAACACCCTGAGCATGCCATGAGTCTTCTGAGAAATATGGAGAATGGCAGACAACTAGAGGTCCTGCTAACTTCTTCCTCTATCAATACGAAAGCACTACCTTCCTCAGCTCCCAGCTTGTGCTGAAATCACAAGCAGTGGTCTCTGTGCTTCCCATCATAATCAGTATGATCCATGAGATCCCAGCTATATGTCATAGCTGTTACTGAGCATCTCATTCCAGCTGATGGGAGCAAGAGGGCAATAACTGAGCTCCCTGGCCATCCAAGCACTAGGTATTTTACTTTTGATTATCTACCCATTTACACCCTGAGGTGTAATCCAATGTGTGCCAGCTCTTGCAGGAGAGATGGTGCACTAACTTCCTGCCCCACCACCTTGAATCTTCATAGCTTGCTTTTTAACTGGTGTCATTTTCATCATCTGACTTTAAGCCTGACCCATTCAAGCTTGTGTGATGAAGCTGGGGAGCAGTTAAATGCATCATAAGTTGAATAGCTTTTTAGGGAGAAGAAGCCTTTGGAGCTACTGCCTCTCCCAAAATACCCACAGGTACTACTGTCGGACCCTCTTGTAGAGCATAGAATCATAGAATAGTTAGGGTGGAAAGGACCTTAAGATCATCTAGTTCAATGTGTGACACATGCCTCCCAGTTAAGTCATTTTTATGGAGCACATATTTCCTGCTTGTGTTTTTATTTTCTTCGCCTTCTTCAAACACTTCCTGGCTTTGGCTGTCTGTGATTGAATTCCCTGGAGCCTTTACAGTCTTGGAATCCCTCCACTTTTATAACTTGATTTTACTATTTAGAAGAAAGTTTGATTATCTTCCTCCCCCCCCAAAAAAAAGAGAGAAGGTGGGGGGGTGAGGGGGGATGGGGTGAAGAGAATCCTATTCACTCACCAACAAAGAAGCAAGATACAAGAAGATGAGATTATTCTTATTCAACTATTCATAGCATTAGACTGCATTTCATTTCAGTGTCTGCACAGGCCTTTGTAGCAACCGTCTGATTGAACATAACTTATACTGCATATTATATGCACTAATGAGAAAATGATTCTAAATTGCCCCGAGGGATGGTTATGATTAAACTATTTGCCTTCACTTCCTCTACTAAATTAAAGCAACCAAAAGAAAGAGAAAAAAAAGAAAGACTCAATCTGGAAAGCAGTCAGAATAATGGTTTGGTAACATTTTTGAATTCCTAGGAACATTTTTACTCCTAAACCTGGTGATTGGCTGTATGTTTCATCCTGCAATTTGAAGCTAAAGCTGTGGCAAATATGTGACATGAAGAAGCATTTTGGAGAGCTGAACTGAGCACGATTTTCTGTGTTTTCAACCAGTTCGAAGCCCTGATCAACTTTAATTGCTCACGACTGAAGCTGCTAAAGCCCTTTCTGCCACTGAGGAGCTCCTCAGAGGCGTCAGACGTCTGTCTCAAAAGAGCATTTCAGAGGCTCACATACGTGGAGCCTCATTCAGAAGTTTTATTTAAACTCTTAAATCTTTTGAGCTTCGGATGAATAAACAAGCCCCTGAAATGCAATCCATTCTTGCTGGTCAGGGTTTGCAAGTGTTTTTTACAGGGAAGAAACAAAATGTCATTTGTGTTTCCTTTGGCCTTTTTAAACACAGCAGGATTTGGGGAGAGGGGAGCAACGCTGCCATGTGCTTTTGCCTGTGTGTACCCACGCACTGGGACTTTAATGGGACTTATACATGATTGTCCATCCATGCCTGTTGAATTACCTAATGAATTAATTAGATGCGTGCAAACTCCATGGGGCAAATTGCCAGGTCACACAGCTTCTGAAGCGCTAGTTAAAATATCTGAGCTGACAGCTCCCAAATTGAAGTCCATGTCTCTCCCTGGTGGTCCCTGTGTCTCTGCAATGTGGCCCTCATCATCTTCACACTCTCCAACCTGGACACTGTCTTACTCCCATCTCCCAGCCCTATGCACTGGGGTCAACTAATGCAGCTGGTTTATGGATTCTCCCCACAGTCCTGTGACAGGGAACCACCCTGAGATGATTGGTCTGCCGACACACCAATCACCAAAAAAGCCCAACTTAAAGGTCTTTTCCAAACTAATTGATTCTATGATTCTGTGACATACACATCCCCAGCATGGGTGCATGCTTACACCCAGGCTGTACAAAAATTTGTCTTACCAAGCCCGACAGATGCCTTGGTGGTTCCTCAAAAGATAACTAAGCACAGAGTTTAGAGACCCAAGAGAACAACCTGAAGTCTTGCTATAGAGGTACTAATAATGTCACATCACAGCTTTCAACAATGTGTCCCTTCTTTTATTCTTTATATATCACAGGGACATGAAAAAGAAAAATATTGTAAGCTTATCTATATGATACCAGAAATGAAGACATTGGTCTTCAATAACTCAGGATGAGAAGAACTTGCTTTTGCTTTCCTTTGGCCATGAGGAAAGTAATGAAGGGACATTTTACAGGGGCGCGCAATGACAGGACAAGGAAGAGTGGCTTAAACTGAAAGAGGGTAGATTTAGGTTAGATATTAGGAAGAAGTTCTTTACTATGGGGGTGGGGAGGCCCTGGCACAGGCTGCCCAGAGAAGCTGTGGCTGCTCCATCCCTGGCAGTGGTCAAGGCCAGGTTGGATGGGGCTTTGAGTGGAAGGTGTCCCTGCCCATAGTAGGGGGCTGGAACTGGATGGTCTTTAAGGTTCCTTCCAGCCCAAATCATGATATGATTCTATGAAGCTATAACTGAGTAATTCAGATGCAGATATCTGCACCACTGACATCTGAAGCTAAGAGAGTATTCTGGATAACAATCCATTTTTCTGGGCACCTCAAGGCTCAAAAGGTCTCTAGGGTGCTAGGCAAGAATTTGACCCAATGCTTGCATTAACACAGATGGTCACTGGGATTTATTCACACTGCTTAATTTGAGGTGGACTGCATCAGGGAGCTGAGGTCCACAACACTGAGGTCCCAATCTGTGCCAAGACAGTGTCTAATTAATCAGTTCCCTTGAAGGAAGACATTTCTGTCCACATAGTCAGTGGTGCAAGAAAAAAACCTTTGAAAGTCTTATGGGGAACACAAGTACCCACAAACAGCCCCAACCACAAGCACTCAACCTTCCTACACAAGGTAGACAGGCTTTTCCCTTTAGAGGCTTGCATTGGTGCTCGCCATTAACTACCCAAAGAAATGTGGATCTTGGTGACAGAAGCATCTGCAATTTTGCTTTTAGATGCTTGAATAAGACAGGATTTGGCTACCTGTCAAAAAATGAAATGAGCTCTAATGTCATGTATTTAACCAATATGCAAGTCTGTGTACCACAGGTCACAGAGTCCTGCCATGTGCACTTCTGTGCATGTGTGGATTTGGGTGTATCAGTAGAAGGAGAGAGAGGGAAGAAGCAGACTCTTCTGGACATATGCATTATATCTGAGAGGCTGTCCCTTAAATCTCCAGGCCTCTTGTGCAGGAGGATTGTGGCTTTGGTGGCAGGATGCATTTTCAACTGACCCCATGCTCAAACCCAAAGGCAGAGTTGTCTTTGTTTCCTCCCCACACTGCTCCCCCCTTATAACTGGAAGGTTATGTGTTTCTTAGCTACTGGTCAGACTGGAAATGCCTGCCAAGAAGCTTTCAGGGAATTTCCTCACTATGTAACAAATTTATGAGTCATATGAAAATCTGGGAAATGATTCAACCAGCTGTCTTTAGTTGACTCAAAGATTTTTACAACACCTCGGTGCCTCATCTTTGATTTGAGCCAGCAGAATGGTTTATGGTAACATCAGATGGTCTTATGTTCACTTGAAGGACGCTTCCTACTACCCAAAAAAGAAAGGAAAAAAAGCTGAAAAGAGCCCACCACTAGGTGAATTGTGCACAGATCTGCTACAGTTGCCCACTACGAACTGATGAATGCGGCCGGGCTGCTGCTACCCTACAGGATGGCTGCAGAGATGGCTGTGTTGTAGCTTAAAACCAGGTGTCACCAAGCTATGCAGCTCAGGTGCTGCAGGTACAGCCTTCGTTCATGGCAGAGACCAGGCTTGCAAAAGTTTTTGTTCAGTTTCTGGGCATATTCAGGGTTACCAGCTATTTCATAGAATCATAGAATAGTTAGGGTTGGAAAGGACCTTAAGATCATCTAGTTCCACCCTCCCAGCCATGGGCAGGGATGTCTCACACTAGACCATGTCGCCCAAGGGCTCTGTCCAACCTGGCCTTGAACACTGCTAGGGATGGAGCATTAACCACTTCTAAAGGAATCTGAGCAGATGCTAACTAAGCAGCGCCTCGGTTAAAGCTGGGGAATGTTGTTAGCTTTTATCTTTTCATCCTGCAGTCTCAGGCATTGCCTTCAAAACCTTGTATTCAGCTGAACAGACAGGGATCCCAGCCAAACAACCACTGAGCAGCCTTTGGAGCAAACTTCACAAAGGAAGCACACAGCTCCCACTCACGGCTGGACAGGAGGTGAATCTGCCCTCCCAGCCACACTTCTGAGGTACACTTTGTCTTCTCTCCAAGAAGTGTAACTTGCAGCACATATTTGCCCAGGGAGCAGAGCCTTAGGTTGCCTCTATCCTAACTGAGGGCACAAAAATGCATCTTTTTCTTACCTGTTTTCCTCTTGTACCCAAATATCTTGCAGTCTTGCCTGCAGAGAGGCCAAGGATAGTCCCAAGCATGTGAAGCACGTGGAGAACAGAGCTTCAGCTGGAAGAGAGATGGACTTAGGAACAGGCAGATAGCTACAGATGTGGGCACTAGGCTGAGGAGATTAAGTGGATTAACCCTTTAATTGGGTGAATGCCTCCCTCTTGGGTGACACAGTAGCTTTGGATTCCCCTCTTCTTCTTAAGGGGACTTAAAGTACAAAAAAAATCCATCTATAAGTTATTACAAGTGGGGAATGATCCCTCAAAGCCTTACCCAGCACATGGACACTGTACCAGCCAGAGGTGAGCCCCTAGCCAATGCTAATGTGTGCCATTTCAGTCCTGGTGGCACCATATAGGAAAACATTCCCTCAAAAGGTTTTCAATCTCTCCCTCCTTCAATTTCCATCGTTTTCCTTCTGACTGATCAAAAGTTGAATAAAGGTCACGGGATTCAGGCCTAAGGTAATATTCTCATAGGCACTGAAATTGCTTCCTCAGCATGGAAAAGCAGGTCTGTAAAGAGCCTGTGAGCCTTACCAGCAGGAGACCTCTGAAACCTCCATCAGGAGCCCATGGACAAGGTCCTTACCCCACAACAAGTATCACAAGCATAGCCAGTACTCACACCCAGCAAACACTGTAGTTTTATAGGTCTTGGTGAAAAAAAGTGGGGTCCTACATGGAGCTTGTTGTGACATCACACCAGGAAAGGGACACCAGTGCTTATGGAAGATACTATCACAAGCAATCGACCTTTGCTGAAGGCAAAGCAGATCATGGGTCTTCTGCTGCTCACCCAGGCGCTACAGGCAACCTCCTGCGGCCAGGGCTGTCCTCAGCAGGCATCAGTTCTTTACTACCACTGCTGTTGCCAATTATCATCATTAATGGGAGCTGTGCTTTTTGCTCAAAAGATCCAGAATAAGAGCAATGAGATTTTGGTAGAGTTACGTGAGACCTGAAAGGCCAGCCCACTTAAAAAGCCAGAGCATAATAAGGGTGTCATTTAGCAACTTTAGCTACAGTTTAATCATTTAGGATTCAGAGATTTGTATTTGATAATTTGATATAGAGAAATCACTTGGATCCTGCTCTTTTCAAAAACTACAAAGTTGGACAAATCCATTTAATAGATGGCACTAGAGCTAACCAGAGAATAGAAAGCAGAAGTAGAGCAGAAATGATTCCTCCAGTAAGAATTAAATTGCTGTAAACAGAAAAGAAGAAAAACTGGAATTTGTTATGACAGAACTGAACCAACACTCTACACGAAATATCCAAATGAATTTAATTATTAGAACCATGTTTCCAGCATGAATTTCCATGTCCATGAAAGCAATCAGCCACACAAAGAATTGCCCACAGTAGCCCAAACGCTTTTGTTTTAGCCACTCAATTTCACTGCCAAAATATTTGTGGCAAGCAGCAATCAATGTAGCTGAAATTAATGCACCTCTTGCAGCAGTCGCACAACACATTGCAGGTGTAATGTGGCCTACAAATAGGCCACGTTTGTAATGTTTTGTGTTAGCACCTGAAGAATCTCTGTACAATGTGGTAAAGGCAAATACAATACACTTTAAACAGCCAGGACAAGTAAGGGTTCAATGGAGAGCACTATTAATTTGATTTACTGGGGGTCACAACCTATATTCGGTGAATTGAGCCACCCTTCTCTGTCCAGGCACTTAGAGCAACTATACTCTTGATACAAGTATTCAAAAGCTGTATAAATCCTTGTCAAAGTTTTTATTCATATCACAAATACACATACATAAGCTTGCATGAAATTTTTGTTTCTGACCATTTTCAAAGGATACAGAGCTGGGAACAGTGGAGGATGAGGGAATTAGAAACTTGGGGAAAATTAAATGATGATATTGTTTCGTGACTATTTTCTGGTCGAGAATTCCCCTTTCGTCCTTCATCCCCTTTCTATTAAGCAGCATCGTGGCTACCATTTGTAACAAGAAGAAAGGACAAAGATATCTGACTTCAGGGGATTTGGCAAAGATTCTGGGCTTGAACCTAGCAGCAGATACAGAGCACTTGTAGCATTCGTAATAAGATCTCTCTTCCATGACCTCTGTGATTTTTATTGCTTATCTGGGCATACATAATCATTTTGAGATGTCTCCCCTTACTATAAAATAAACATGAATTATTTTTTAAAAGGGAGATAATAAACTTCAGAATAACTCTTAAATTTACCCAAGCAGACAAGGGGGAATGTGAGGTTACTGTCATGAAGGATAGCTTCTGGCAGTTGATCACAGATTGCTGCTAATGATTTTAATTAGCTTTTGGAAGCACAATCTACCCATTCTGAAGCCAGCGTCCTGCTGCCAGTGATGATGCTTTGGAAGATCAACAGAATAAAACATTTTCTGTAGTGAGACTTTGTACAACTCCATATGTCACGCAAGCAGTGATTTGTCTCCTGCAGAACTGCAATAGAAAATCCCTAGCCAGTAGGCTTTCCAGCTGCGGACCTCCAGCAGGTAACACTTGTACTTCCTTGGGAAATTGGGGATTCATGACCAGGCACTGAAACCTGGTGCCATCAGGTGCAAAACTGAAAATGAGCTTTTCCACCTGGCAAATAATTTCACCTCATTTTTTTTATCGATTTAGTTTATAGACTTTTCAGAGGGATGCTAATCCCTGCCTCCATGTTTGTACAGTGCCTAGTACGTAGTAAGGACTGAACCACAGCTGGGGCTATCAACCTGCAGGAATAGGAACAGTGAAGCAGCAATAAATTAGGCAAAGCAGCAGTAGATACTGGTGCTTTGGAGGTGGCTGGGATAAGGTCCTCCACTGGTGGACCAAAGCTGGATAACAATTCAGTAGTGAACAGCAAATCTAATCAAGTGTGCAAAGTGCATTAGGAAAAGATATTTAAACCATTAAAAAACTCACAACTACATGAAGGGCCTTTCCCTGCATTCCCCTTTGGTGTCTGGTGAACATGTCAATGTTTTGTACAGCAGTACCCATGCTGGCCAGAGCTGGGAGCAGTCCTGCTGCCATTCAGGGTCTGACTAGCCTCAGGGTTAGGGCAGAAAGACAGCTCTCCCTGCATGTCCCACAATGTGTGGCACTGAGAAGCCATCCCTAAGATCCTGAGAGCTGAGAGGGGGTGAGAAATGAGTGCATGCAAGAGTGACAGGCAGCTGCCCAGCCAGGGAGCTGGTTTGCAAAGGCAGGAACATATGGCTTTCCAGAAATCGTTTTCCTGCTGAGGTGCCTCACATTGGGCGATGAAAAGCAGAGGGACCCAAAAGCAATAATATCTTTGAAGGCTTTCAGCACATCCCAGCAGGACAGTTAGCAGAGCTTGACGGCCCTCAGTACATGTTAACAGCACAGCTTTGCCATCCTACAGCACCTTCAGCATCTCCATTACCATTCAGCTGGGAAGATCCAAGAAAGACTCAGCAAACTCAGGGAAAGACACTTGTAAAGGGCTTCAAAAACTGCCTGATGTCAGAACACACTGCAGAACATGGGGAACTTCAAAACGACCTAACTTAGCACTCCTCCAGCTCTGCAGCTACCCTCTAATGCATATGTTTTAGAAGGCAAGCTGGAAGCAATGACTGAGACAATGAACAGTTGGTCCTTCAGCATGGGACAGAATTTACAGCAGGCCAATGCAGGAGAAAAAAATGAAAGGAATACAAATTACTGGTGGGGAAAGACACATTTAGGAGATAGTTTGACCAAAAGTTAATCAGGTCAAATGTTTGTGCTGATTTTTTGACCAGGTAGGACAGACACCAGGCAAAGACAGAGATGTCCTTGGGCTCAACAGGTAGTAACTGGTGCCCTCACAGGGGAATTTGAAGTATTCCAGAGGAGACCAGGAGGAACTATCAGATGCAGAGGTGGTGTCACCAAAAATTTTGAGCTTGGTACAATGTTATACTGACTGACAGAATCATAGAGAGATTGATATTGAACATATTATTTAAAACAAAACAGATCAAAGATGAGAGGAATTGACCACAATTTTCACTAAAAATACAAGTGAAGGGGGGGCTTAGTATTTTCTACAACTTAGAAAAAGTTTGGGTTGTTTTTATACCTTTTATCATAAATCACTGGCCCCAGAGCACATGTTTAAGTACTTTGTTGAATCAGGGCCATTATGAATAAGAGCCTGGCAATGCTCCCTTGTTAATGAGCTTCCAGGAAATGTACAATTGTTTTTAGAAGAAGTCTAATGAAGACAGATTTGTATGAGATCTCATTTGATGCAGTCAGAAAACCCAAACTCATCGACCAAACAAAAGCTTGGGAGTAATTTTTTGGGGGTGTCTGATTATACTTCCAGGAGTGCTGGTGTGTAATGCTTTCAAACTTTCATTGAACTTTACACTCTCACTCTAGGCGATTATTTTTCCTTGATGTCTGATGTTGAATGATATATGTGCACCTGTGTGATAATGGCTGGTTAGATATATCTTTACTGAGCTGGGAAAACCCAGAACGTCACCTCTACACTTAACCATTTTATTTCTTTTACGGCTCTGGTATGGATCCTGTCTCTAAAAGCTACCGGTGGAACTTACATTTGTCAGGGGAAATGTGGGTGTTTTATCATACCAGCTGTTTAAAGTCTCCTACAACTTTGCAAACTGCTTTAGGAGTCCTTGCTTTTATCACTGCTTAAACTTCCAAGCAGCCACCAGAACAAAGGAAGGAACAGCTGGGAAGTTTTAAAAGCAGCGATGTTTGCCATTTCACTCAGGTTTAAGTACAATAATTAATAAAACTTCCCCTCTTCTTCCACCCCATCTCAGTGCAAGACCACTTTGGAACAGGACTTCTTGCCTGTCCCTTCTGCTATGTTTCAGCAGTTATATTCCCCTATTCCAAAATAACAATTATTATCTTGTCACATCCGTATTGTGCTAGCGTTCCTTATCAACCTGCTAAAAGGCATTGTGCTCAGGGCAATTTTTATTAAGCATAAGCAAAAATTCTGGTATTTCATTCATCTGAAAAAGAAACCTAGCAGAGGAGCAGGAATACAGCAGGCATGGCCAAAGGAGGTGAGAAACACCTCGCTTCACTTCAGCCATCTACAAGTTAAGTATCTCAAATGGTGAATCATATGGGCTCCACCTACAGCCAACAAAGAGTCAGGGCCTCCAAAAGGTGATTAATCTTGGCTGCTTCAGACACCTCTCTTAGCATGGGATGAATCATGCTCTGACCTTCTCCCGCTCCCTCCACAAACTAGAGAAGGATATCTGGTGTTAGCCAAACCTGCAGGCAGTTGCATTAGGTCAGGCAAATCCCACCTGGGCACTGCAGTGGTCTGTCCAGCCTGGTTTTCCATCAGGCTTTCCGTCAGTGGACAATGACAGATGCTCCTCAAAGATGCAGAACAAAGAGCAGCACCAAGATCTGTAACATTTGGGGCTGCGCAGTAATAAAGTGTGAAGAAAATTGCTTCCTTCCCCTTTGTGGTGATTAACATATGCTCTGAAGTGTGAGGGCTGGATTGATGGCCGTTGTAATTTTATCCCAACTGAAGACATTGGAGTAAATTTCATGGGTGGAAAGAGTGCTCAGGATCCCTAAAAGATGAGGCTGGGTCCTCTGAAAGGACCCAGAGGCTTGAAACGGTGCTGCTAGGGAAACCAAATTATGGGATTTAATAAGAAACAGCAGTGACCATGTTTTCACACAGTACATGGCTGGAGAAATAGCAGCAGCAGGTACAATTCTGGGTATTTCCCAAAGGCACTTAGGGGTCTTAACTTCCACTACTTATAAATATAGACATTGAAATAACTGATTTATTTTATTCCTTTCTCTGACAATTAATGCCATGAATGGTGGTTTTGGCCTTTTTGCTCTGCTCAGAACATCCCTATGACTGCTGTTCTACATCCCAGCAGGACATTCCATGCCGTGAACAAAGTCCTCCCTCTGACAAGTGAGGCTGGTCCTTTATTGACAGGATAACACACCCAGCTGTGATCACAGCAGGGACCTTCCAGGGATGAGTTGCCCTTGCTCAGAAATGACCTGGTGAGTTCCCCAAGATGTTCAGCTCCCCAGATCTCAGGTTAATGCCATCTGCAATCCAGGGTGACCTCTCAAATGCTGCTGAATGAAGGGATGGATGAATCTAGCCAGAGACCTGGGCTGCTCAGCAGAGCATCGTTTCACTGAGGCCACACAGACTTGTGGCATTAACAGGCACTACTGCAAGGAAAACCACTTGAAGCACATTAAGGAACACAAGGTACCTGTGTTTCTCAGCCAAGACTTTTCCAAGACAGTGGTAGCAACACTTCCAACAGACACATTTACAAATCATTATTAACAAAACAAAGCACTTTAAAAAGAGTCACCCCAAGGCATTCTGGCCTCTGTTAAAACAGGCTTCTCAAAAACATTTATGGACTTAAACAAAACTCATTTCAGAACACCAACAAAATTGCCTCCAGGTTGCACTCTGGCTTTGCTACCAGTCTAGTCCTTAAAATTACACACCAGGAAAGGGAAAGGGTTTTTTTCCTAGCTAAAAGGTTCCTGTGTGTTCTGCTCAGCTGTGAAAGTCCTGCCAGAATTCAGCTGGCCAAATGTGGGTGGCTGAGATTTGATGCAGTGTATAAACCAAATTGTCGTCATTGTTGTTACTATTATTCTCATTATTATTACTATTATTTGAATTACAGCCTTATCTGAAATTTTGCATAAACAAAGGGTAGGAGTTAGAAATACTGTAACAAAGAGAGTGAGGCAGATCAAATGATCTGCCCTGGGACACACAGGAGGTCAGTGGCAGAACTGGGAAATGAGTTCAGCTTTCCGGAGACCCAAACTAGCTTCTTTAAAACAGGTCTAACTACAGCATTTTTAAGGTGTCTATCTCACTGGCATCTAAGCTCCTGTCCCAAGATCCCAACCTGCACATAAACTTCTATGCTCTGGAAGCTGTTCTTTATTCATCTGCCAGTAAATGCAAAAAAATCATGAATAAGAGTGAGAGAAATGGTTGCAGAAATGCATTTGCTGGTAACTTTCACTCTCTACCTCATATTGTTAACACACCCAGCTCCAAATGCTGGATGGCAGATGGAAATACTCATTGGCCTGATGGATTTATGGATGTCTGAATCCTTGTGGCAATACATATTGCCTTCAGAACAACATTTTCTTCACAGTGAGCCAAGTCCATGGTGCAGTTGAAGTTATTGGAAGTTTTGCCACTAACTTTAATGGGATCAGGATTTGGATTTGTGTCTGCAGATGCAAAATAACCCACTATTGCAAATCTGGAAAGCAAGAATTGAATTAAATGGGGTGATACTGAGGAAAAAGAGAGAGTAAATTGAAGATCTGGTAAGATTTAGGATTGAGTTTTGCCCCATCTCTGTGCTGCCTCACAAGACATTTCAGACATCTCAGATTGTTCTGAGGTGATTTCTAGCATATTTGATATAAAGGCATGGTTATAAAACTCTCAACAATCTAAGTTGGCATCTTGGTGGCAGACAAGGAGAGGAGGATGCTGCTTTGGTGTGTGCTCACACTACCATAGAATTCCAGCACTAACACACAACAAGCAAAGGCTGGAAATCTTCAACAGGCCCCAGAAATCTACACTCAGTTGTGGTGAGTGACACCATTTCCAGTCTGAGAAGTGACAGGATACCTGAGGCAAATTGGTCTCTTATGACACTCATTGTTTCTTTCAACTCTTTTGCAGCTCTTTATGTGTTCTGTGACTTGGAGTTTTATGTCACAAGATACTGCAGCATGTGAAGGTGAGTTTTGCAATCAAAACAGACAATCAGGAACTAATAACATTTGGATTTAGCTCCTGACATTGCCTTGGTGATTTTAAGGCTTCTCTGAAACCACCTGGAAAGCCACAGGTGCATTTGATGGGTTAAGGGCTGTGTGTCACCTCCTGCAAGTCACCTCCATCTGCTATCAGGGAAGAAGAACACTTTACCTAAAGACTATTTCAGAAGCTGAATCACAGACCATCCACCAAGTTTGCTGAGCATCTTCAATCTAGCTAGAGAGGAAAAACCCGTTGAGTGCAAGTCTTTTCACAGCTCTGCCTTGAAAGGGGAGATGAAATCCTTCCTCCTGAGCTGTTCGGCTTGGCCAGCTCCAGCTGTGAGCTCGCAGCCGCTCTCCTCCCTGGGCAGAGTGAGATAGCAATGCGGAAATCACCGCCCGTGGCTGATTACACAAGGCAGGTGCGATGCCAAGAATATCGTCACCCGCTTTGCTTGCCAAGTACCTGGGTGCAGCATGAACAATTGCATCCTGCAGATAGCTCCGTCAGCCGATGAGCACATTCCCCTTGGAGATAGGATGACTGAACATGCAAACTAATGTGCTTCTGAGCCTTTCATGTGCAGAGCTGTAACAGATGTTTAAAGATCATCATCCTCTGGCACTGGGAAAGTGTCTAGGAGTCCCTGGAAAGGAGGCCCTGGATAAGTTTTCTTGGCACAGGTTGTTTTTTGGTTTTTTGGGTTTTTTCTTCAGATGAGCTGAAGGGAGAAAGTTCCTGTTAGTGATTATTTTCTGTCTGTGAGCAAGGGGCTTATGATGAGCGTCCTAGCACACGTATAAGGGAATGCCAACCAGATAAATGCAGCTTTCCTCTTCCCTGTGGGTCCCTATATCTCAGTGAGCTTTAGAAAGGTGCATCAGATATTCTTTTTTGGTGACACCAGCAATTAAAAACATACAGCTAGAACGTGAATCACAGGGGATGCCCACAAGAATCTTAGACGACAATAATAGATATTTTTTGAGAAGTTTTCTTGAAGCTAAGTTAAAAATGGTATTGTGTGTTCTTCAGGACTGGCCTTAGATCCTATACGCTTCTAATTCAGTGTTATGGGCCCTGTTGCGCATGGTGGTCAGCCTTTTTCAATAGGACTTCTCTAGCTTGGCTGCTCCTTTCTCCTCAATAACTAAGGCAGTTATTGGTGAGCAGACACATCTTCTCATGTACTGAGGCAAACTAAGGTGGCCCTTGTGATAATGAGGCCCTTGACAAAACCATGTGAGCGTGAAGCTTTGCATCTCCCTGCAATTCCCCTGCCAACATAGCCCTGAGTTTCTTTTGGGATGCACTGATTGTAGGCATGGGGACAGGCAGCGTATCACATGGATTGTCTTTGGGACACGATTGAAGGACACAACTGCTGACTCAGTGCTCTATTCCGTAGGACCTGTCCTCGGAGCTCATCAGGAGATCATGATCCTGACCTGATGTGTGAGGGCAGAGTGTCTGAGGACCACTATTATGTGCTGTTGGGCACAGATGGCAACAGTAGGTCACCCAAGATTTAGGAAACATGGCCGCTTATTTGAGCACATTAAGGGTGAACCCCACGGGTGCTAGGTGAGGAGCTTATTGTAAATCAGATCTGATGTTCCTCTGACTCTGTTCTCCATGTGTAGAGGGGGGATGCCCACTTCTCCTTTCTTTAATATTGTTCATCTCCTTTCATGCTCCCCAGTGTACAGGCTCTCTGCAGCTGCAGGTATATTTGATTTGCAGGTTGCTAACACTTTTAAGTTTGTATTTTCCACTTATACCAAATAGTCAAATGCCTGATACAAGCAATCAGGATCACATCTAACCAAAGTTTGTATTCCTGCTATGAAATCCTAGAGCAACAATTTAAGCTGTCTCACTGAGGACTGTCCCATCCCACCATGAAATAATGCCTTCAGGGCAACACCACATGCTGCAAAACCTATCGGGGTAAGTCCTGTTTAATCAACAAGAGTTGTTATGTAGGGTAGCTAAAATGTCTTCAACTCTTGATGGGTTTGGCTAGCTTACTGTGAAGCTACCTATCTTTAAACAAGAAGGAGCATTTATCCTCAGGGTCTGACCTGGAGCCACTGCAAAGCACTAGGACCCTTTTAACTGATTACACAGAGCTGGGAATAGACCCCTACTGACTGCTGCAAAAATTTAGACCTTCTTTTTCTTGCTGTTGTTGAGTAGAGACAGAGAAGACACAGACACAGATAAATAGCACATAAAAGACATTTTTCTAGTGTAGATTAGAACACCATGGGAAAAACTCACCCCCTCCTTCGTCTTCATTTATGAGTGGTATGTTTTGAATGCTGGCTTTTGGTAAAGGAGTATTTCACTATCAAATTGTAAGGTGAAAGCTAGTATTGAATGTCCATCAGAGTTAAAGAGAGTATATCAAAAAAAGGACAGAGCACTAAAATAGGCTTGTTACAACTTCAAATCAAAACTGGAGACAATTGCGCTCAGTTTGTGTCAGTACAACAGTGATTTCTCTCTCACTCTTCATTAATGTTTATAAAATGCTTTAAGATCTGCAGCCGGATAAGTGCTAAGTAGTCTTATTGCTGTAATACAGATGAATTTGCTTATCTCTCATGTAAATCATCTTAAAACATTACCCTGAAATTAACAGCTCTGGGGTTAAAAATAGGCTCAACCACACACTAAACTGCAGTACTTATCATATCACAACATTACTCTTTTTAGTTACACACCCTGCTGTGGTTTTTGGACCAAAATCAGCTACACTTCAGATATGGGCAGCTGGACAGCGCTGGGAGGAAAGCATTTGTAGCTGCACGACACATATGTCAATCGTGAAATTAAACAGATGGCCCAGTCATTCATCAGTGAAAGTCCACCAGGGGCTGTAAGAAAGAAGGAGATTTCCTATGTAACATAACAATTTGGACATCAGAAGGTTTCGAGTTACAAGATTTTTCTTTATCCTCCACCTGAAACTTTTAAGGGGCAATGTCAGGGAATTTCACCCGGACTTCAGATACTAATCTGTTTTTATGCTGGTTTGATCTGTCTGTTGAGAGCTGGCAGCCAGCTCTGCAGACTCCATGTAAGTACACACCGTGCAGCAGATGGACCGGCCCCTTGCAGCCACCAAGATGTGTCTGGAGCTTGCAAATCCCTCTGGTCTCCAGAAGTCCTCGCACATGATGAACTCATAAAAAAGCTAGACCCAGCACTCACTGCATCATGCGCTGGCAGGACAGGTTTTGGGGTTGGGATGCAGGGAAGCAGGAGCAAGTATTCACTTGTTGCTCATCTATGCATTGCCACTGAAGCCACAACTGTCAGATCTAACAACAAAACTAGTTTCAGACCGTGTAACCACTAAACTCACTTCAAACCTGCTCTGTGAGTTTTTCTTGCTCTGAGCAGCACGCACAAGTAATACCTACTGCAGGTCTGCCTGGCGTAAAACTGTAAAAACGGGAAAATAAGCCAAATTAAGATTAAAAGTCACCTTATGCCTGAATTCTTCATCCTTTTTCACTTACAGACATGAAAGGGATCATTATCAACATTTCTAAATGCATTTCTGGCAATGGTTAGCAGTTCTAACCAAAGTCAGGGCTCTGATGCGCACGTGAGTGCAGGTAAAGACAGGTTATACATTGGATGATTTACAGTCTAGGAGGACACCAAAGAAAGACTAGATGAAGGGAAGAAAGGGTTAGTATCCTCAGAGCACTCAGAGTCAAACTTTTGGTAGTGTTTAAATGCCTATTGGTGTTCTCAAAACTTGACATCTAATTCCCTTTGAAAACCCGTTCCAGATTTATAGAAGTGGTCAGCTCTCTCAACTGAAGATACATTTTCAAAAGAGCTCAGATCCTAATGGGAAAATGGGCAGGCTTTCAGAAGCGCCCCTTGAGATATTTTGCAAAAATGGGAATACGAATCAAAATGTGCTCTGAGGGTGTGAAAAGCCAGGTTTAAACAGCCTCTATCAGCTGCAGCCTGAGAATATGTGTTTAAACTTGTTCGGACTTAATTAAAAGCCTTTTGATGAAGAAATTATTAATTTTAGCTTTAATTAACCAAGAACCTACCATCTTCCTCTTCTGCAACACAGAAAATCATGGATAGCCTTTTCTTCCCACCACATTGAGTTTCCTACAAAGAACAGTTTGGGGAAAATGAGAACATTTTTCTCTCTTTATTTGATATTTACAGAAAGGGGATTTATTTTCTAAAATAAAATAAATCCGTGAGGTGTGAGGTGTCCCTTCCCATGGCAGGGGGTTGGAACTAGATGATCTTAAGGTCCTTTCCAACCCTAACTGTTCTATGATTCTCTTTATTTTATTTTATTCCCAGGTCATCTTAATTTTTAAGATTCCTTCTGAATCCTGAACCTTTTCAGTTACTTATGTCTGTTTTAAAGCTGACTGGGATTTTGTTGAAGTCTTAGAGTTTCTATTTCCAAAATATCAATGAGTATGAAAAAACGCTTATTTTCTTATATTTTCAATGTGTGATAAAATGATTTCACAATGAGCCCAAATCTGGAAAATGGAGCT
The DNA here is from genome assembly GCA_009867235.2 of Psittacus erithacus. Lineage (NCBI taxonomy): Eukaryota > Metazoa > Chordata > Aves > Psittaciformes > Psittacidae > Psittacus > Psittacus erithacus. The sequence continues at coordinate 28,214 of WYDI02030213.1, forward strand.
GTAAAATGCAGAAAAAGACACCTGTGTGAACGTTTTTCACGTAACCACTAAAGTTACAATACTGGTTTGAATTTTTGCCACTTCTATTTCAAGTTGAATAAAACATTCTCAGACTGCTATTGAAATGTAGCTAAGCTATTCTTTTGCCAAGGAAACACCATGTAGTGGATTTGCCCAGGAATAATATCAGCCTAAAAACCATAATCGCCAGATCAACATCTTGCACTGGACTCTTTTGGTCCTATGTAGGCACAACAATAAGTGGCCCAAGATTTCAGACTGAGGTCTCATGGCTCATGAGTTCCCGAAGGTGAACATTTCACCTTTCTTACAGGTTGATCTGTGTGGAGCCTTGAGCTTCATTGGGCACTGCTGCGCCCCGCCAGGTAGAGCTAGGCAGACCTCACAACCTCAGCAGGGAAAAGTAGATGGTGTGTCTGTGGCAAGCTGTCTAACTGGGCTTCTGACAAGTGCAAGGCACTAGGGCCTTGGCAGTGCCCAACATCTGGCACCAAGAGCACTCAAGGTGGTGAAACTCCATGTAAAGCAAAGAAACATGAGCAAAAGCTCAGTGAAGCGGTCATGCATGATGCACCTCTCACTTGGGCCCTGCAGGTACCTGGGAAACACCCCAAAAGCCATGTAGAGATCTCTCTATGACTGGGACAACGCTCTGTTGTGTCCACATCCAAACATCTGGATGAGGGACCCTGAAATCACACAACCTGCTCAGTCAACTAACTGGATGAATTAGAAAGTATTAGAATGAACTGCACTTACCTTTCACACTGGTTTTGAAGGTGAAGATGTCAGGGATTTTTCCTTATGTGCAGAGTCATACCAGTTTTCTGGGTCCAGCTTAACCTATTAGGGAATGAGGTATCTCTCAGCTGTCTCACCATGACAGCAGTGCACAGGGCAGGACTGCAGAAGCATCATCATACAAAGCCCAGCTGTGACTGCCAGGAGAAAAGCCAACCAATCGATCAACTATTGTCACCTTGTAGGTGTGGGAACACACAGCCGTGACCAGGGCAGGTATCCTGCATATGCGCAGCTGGCACTGCCTCATAGCCTGAACGTCCAGAGCCTGTGGGCAGGCTTTGCTTTGAGAGCCCATCACCCTTAGGCAGTAACATACTACAGGTAGAGAGCAGAAAGACCTTCCTAATGCACAAACAGCAATCAGATGCCCAGCCCAAATTTTTACTGAGATGATTTGTGCCACAAGAAATCTCCTCTCTTTGGTTATATTGACACCTATCTGCCAGCAGAGAGGGAATAACAATAGGGCACACATTGACTGAATAACACTACAGTTCTTGTTAAACACTCGATTTTATGTTTTTCTCCTTTCCATCTCCTTCTCAAGGTTTTAGCTTGCAACACCAAAAGGTGTTGGAATAGGGGCTCTCTGATGTTGTTGCATGGTAGAAGACCAGATAAGATGATCTCACAGCATCCTCTCAATCTGTTTATCCTCCAGTTCTGTAATACAATTCAATTTCCTGGGGATTAATGACCAGGTGGGGTTAATGGTCCTCAGCTGCAAAGATCAGTGCTCATCCCTGCATGTCAGTCATGACTGCTACCCTTTGGGTCTAAAAAACCTGAAAAAACTGTCATGTTTTTCCATAGTTGTTTCAGCACAAATCCTCCCTCAGAAAAGGGATAGAAGCAGAGTTCAGAAGTTATCACCCAGTGTTGAAGGACAAGCACTCTTGATATGGTACCTTTGTTTTTCACCCTGCTAAGCAAGCTGATAATCAAAAGCCAAAGTGCTCAAGTCATGGGCACCTTGCAAGTTATTTCTTGTTGATTAGAGAGGTCTTCAGACACTGCTTATTCCTAGGATGTGCTGAGGCAGCAGGTATCAAGCTATCCTTTGTCAGCACAGGGAACTCTACCTGGCACCTCACAATCTGCTGAAGGCAGAGCTTGGCTTTCTCTGCCATCACAACATGCTGTGACCTTGCCATCAGCACAGCCTGGTGCCAGCAGTGGAGGTTTGAAGTGCTATGCATGCAGCTCAGTCACTGCATGGGGACACAGACTGTTGTTCTGGTAGAACTGAGATGCTGGAATAGAGCATGCAGACAAAATGCACATGAAGCAGCAAAGATCTCAGGACACAGGGGAAAACAACACACCCCAGCAGTCCTCGTCAGTGTAACACTGGCGAAAACTTCATTAGATCCATCATTAGACTGATCTGGAACAAAATAATGATTTGTTTTGCTCAGCCCCATCATTTATCAAGGTCCAGGGCTCCGTCCACACCCTGGGAAGCTGTGTGCCTACATTGTCCATGCCCAGCTCCAGCCTTGCATCTGCAAAGTGCACCCACCAGTGCTGAAAGTTTTTCCAGCATCCCACACACCTCCTGCTCTGGGAGCTGCTCCCAGCAGGAGAGCTGCTGAAATGGGAAGGGTTTTTCTTGCAGTAATAGCAGGGCAGGGAAACCAAAGAGAAGCCCATGCCAGCCCCCAGCTAGCCACAGGCACAATTGCTGATCTTCATGAAATCATCAACCCTCTGTCCTGGGAATATGGACTCAGACAGACGGCCCAGAGGACCTGTTGTGCAAACAGCTGGGAGGGGGGAATTTCTTTCCCTTAGCAGGCAAATTATGTATTGAATAAGAAAGATTATTTACTTAAAGGTCTTTAGCCAGACCAGACCTTGAGATCTGGAGTGTCTGGGCCACGGAGCCCCATCGCCCTGCATCTAGGCAGGGGGCACGAGCTGAGACGCCCCCACCAGCTACCATGAATTCTTCACGGCAGAACAGCTGCAAATAAATGTGCAACTCATAAAAACTGAAGGGGCTCTGCAAGCTATTAGGTAATTAAGCAAAGTGAGGGCTCAGAGCGCCCGGCTGCTGCTTCCAGCCCATGGCTGTGCTCTTTTTAGAGTCTGATTGGATAAAGGATTTTTATTAACTTCATATTTTTGCTTCTAATTTTCCTCCCTTTGCCTTTCATATTGCAGGCCCTGAGCTCCTCTGGTCTTGTGGTGATGTTTATTGGCACTGGCAGGTTGCAACACCCCTGCAGGCTTCCCACAGACAAACCCCAGAGTGCAGACCACGAACCGACGCAACTTCATACACTGCCTTTGCTGTGAAATTGCTCAGGCAGCTCCCTCCCGGTTTCCCTCTCACCCTCCCCACCTTCCCAGCTGGAGACTCCCCCCCACCCCTGCTGCGCCTTTCCTCTTCCAGCAGCAGAGGCAGCATGCCCAGAAAAGCAGCTGGTTTGCAGGGCATCGCCAAATTCACTGCTCCTTGAGGCTGTGGTTCGAGGTAGGAAACAAGCCCCAGCAACCACTTCTGTGTAGTGCAGGGCAGACTCCAGACAAGGGGTAGAATGGAGGGAGGATGGGTTTGAAGCAGCAGCAAAAGGCTTGGTTATCTGCTTTTAGCACCACTGTAACCTGCTTCATATTCAAGGTCACGCAAAACAGCCCCATCTAGCATGGACACCTTAGAAACCCTTGATTGCACTTCTCTCTCCTATTACCTTCAAAGTGAGCTTAAAAATGCAGATATTTTTGATGCCATAGTGCTGGGGTTTGGGCATCTACTATCTGCTCCAAGAGAACTCCTCAAACTTGTCACAGAGGAGTCTCAGGCACCTTTCTGGAAGCTTTCCACAGCTTGCAGAAGTTGTGCCCTGGGATTTATTTAACCTCCTGCAGTTTCATGTTGCGCCCCATTGAACAATGGACTCTGATTTGCAAGCAGGCTGGATCAGCTAAATTGGCTTATTCTCCATGATGCTCACAGGCACATCTGTTTGCAACAGCTGGCTGCCAGCCCAGCTTCCTTTTTTTAATATCACTTTGAGGTTTTACTGGTAGTGTCTTTGGACAGTAGGAGGCAAAGAAAGAAGTGGCAAACCCCCAGAGTGCCACCAGTGAATCCAAATAAAAGGCAAATGGGAAAGCGCCTGTTTGACTAGCAGTAGTGCCCAGTTTTGGTGGCCCTCCAGCTGCTTGTTATAATAGCAGGGGAGTGGCTGGGTCACTTGATGATTTATTTCAGCCCTTTGTCCTGGTTGGAAAGAAGCATAAAAGATGCTTTGTTTCTATGAACAGGAGACGGAGTGCTCCAGCCTCCAAATCTCCCTTTTGCCAATGGAGCCTGATGCGCTTCTCCATGTGGGATACATTTGGGTCTGAAAACTTGACAAGAAATGTCATAGCAACACCAGGATATTCCCCTATCCAGCGCAGCAGCGGCAGCTTATTTGTTCAGTGCTCAGCTGCTGGGCACAATCAATGCAACATGTAGCATTCAATGGGCATTAAAGACATATGGGTAATCTCTGGCTGTGTTGAAAAGATGGTTTGTCCACAGGGAGTGCTTTTTGAGCTGCACTCAGCATTGTTTAAGCTTCTAGGCATCTTGCCTGGCTTTTACAAGCCATCGTCCCTCCCAAGCACTTGTAAAACTTTAAAGCCAAGCCATTTCCATGCTTTTGAGGATGCTGCTGTATTTGGTGTGAATGCCCCAACCCAAACTCAGCAGCCTTTTTAGGTTCCTGTCTTCTTAACAAACTCGATTTTGAACCCAAAAGTTGTTGGCTCTGGAGTGACACATTTATGATTATCTGCTGAATTTTATTTTTTTTTTTAAGTGCCTACTCTTTATAGCTGCAAATAAAACTGAGGAGCACAGAGAGACATAAGAGATGGCTTTGATTGTGAGCAGCCTGAAGTAGTAGTTCAGAGAAGCAGCATCTGCTGGCTTTACCAAAATCTGCTGTTACCCTGAGGGGTAGCAGACAGGTTCATCTTTGGAGAAGGACTAATACATGGCTCCTTTTCTGATATGTGGGGGCACCTGTGCTGCGGCACTGACACTTACAGCAGTCATGTGGTGGATAAGCTTATGCAGTTATCAGAAACTTAGTCAAAAGGAGTTTGTCCTTATGTAGTGCATCTGCCAGTAGGAATCCAAAGTGTTCAGAGGTCTGTTAGAGGACCTGCATGGATGGCAGTCTCTTTTATTTCAAATGTATGAGTCTAAGTAACTTACATCATTTTAAAGGCACCTGCTTTAATGGACATGACACAGATCTGTGTATCAGGAACCATCTGGCTTGGATCCTGCTTCCAGTATCACTGTTATGGTCAGAAGATACATGGGTATGGTATGAGATGACTCTGAGATCTGAGATTACCCCAAGGAAGTAATACATCTTTTTAAAAAACATTTTTGCACAGTCCTTTGTGAGCTCTCAATAATGATACTGTTCTCTCTGAGCTGCAAATTTCTTCATGGGGACATTTTCCATGGCTACTGAGGCTACCTGTCACTGTTACCCATGCTTTACAAATGGAAAGGCCCAGACAGGCCAAAAGACCCAAGTCACAGAGATGAAGATTTCAGAGCTGAATTTCAGTTTCTGCACTTGGGTGGAAAACAGAAAATAATAAATTATATTGAAAGACTCAGTGATGTGATTAGCTGCATTTTTTCTCCTTGGACATTCATCCACTTGTCTCTGCTATAGAGTGTCACTGCAATGGGATGTTTCTCTTATCTGCTGGAAGAAGCTTTTCTCCTGGTAAAAAAAGGCCTTTTTGTGTCACGTGGCATTCACTAAGTCCAAAGAACAGTTTGGTGAGCAAAAAGCACTCAGAAATTACTTGATCCATGCTAGTTAAGCTGACACTGCGCTTCCGTGACTTATCTTTGACATGTAATATTCATTTGTCTTGTTGCATTGTCATTTATCAGCCTGGCCTGAACACAGATCCATCAAAATCCTTTCTTCAGCCTCAGTTGCAAGGAGGCACAAAACATTGGTAGGAAGGACCACCCAAAAGATTCTCAGCCTTTCAGGATTTTGCTTTTATTGAGGAGGGAGCAGCTGTATGTCCATAGTTTCAGGTTCACCAGCTATCACAGCTGGTTCCAGTACCATGGGCTTCTCAAAGAGACGACACTCCTTAATGTGACTTCCTGAGTTGCTACTGTTTATTCTCTGCTGACCTCCTTCTTGGTCACAGTCTCTGCTGCTGTCACCAGGGCAAGAAAAAGCAGTGATTTTTCTTGCCCAGACTATAGCCAAATACTTGATGGTTTTGGCAATCTCTACACCAAGATCTTCAACTGGCCTCACCATGTCCACCTAGGTCAACCTGCAGCTTTCTTCCCAGTGAATATTTCCATCTCTGAGAAACTGTCTACTGCCATCTGACCAGTAGTGACCCAACTGAGCTTTAATGACAAAGAAAAAGAAACAACAAACCAACTTTAAAAATCCCTTTTTATTTTTGCTGTTCCATTTAGTGTTTGTGTGTTCTTAAACTACCAGCTTTTGCAGGCCAAGGATGCTGTGTGGCTGCCCGGAATGTGCTTTGCTCTCTGGAAGCACTGCCATTAACAACTAATAAATGTCAAGATAAACTCCATAATCACTGATTGTTGCATCTAGACCTGAAAGCTCCCTGGATTGTTTTACCTTTAAGCAAAACCACCACCTTGCTGGATTGACACACTTTTTTTAGGGCCAAAAGGCACTATTATTCTTAACCTCAAGGGACAGATATCAGACAGAGAACATTGAATATCCACAACAGACTTGCTGGAAAGCGGCTGAGTGCCAGGCTTGAGCATGTGTACAACAGTCCCAATGTGCTACTGTGAGCTGCCCATGTTCAGCCATGAGCTGATCACTGTCATAAGGTGACCTTGTAATCTTGGTCACCTGCTGGTCCAGTTAAATTATGGACATCTGCAATATATAAGCCCAGAGACTCCCTGTGTCCTTGCAGCATACGAGTTGTATTTTACAATGATTCTGAAACAGTTCTAAGTGAAAATAAGCCGCTCTGCACAAGAGCTAACACAGGCAGGGTGCAGATCTCAAAAAGAACTGGAAAAAATTAACTTCTGGTATATATTTCCTATGGTTCCTTTCAGTTAACTCGCTGCAATGCTTAAAATACTTCCTTGCCATATGAATCTGCTGTGGTATATTTAACACATTACCGGTATAAAATGATTCAAGCTCAAGCTTCTTTTATCAGTGAAGTCCAAACTACTTTCCTCCCTTTAAAATAGTGATGGAGCTAAACCAAACCACAGATCTGATCATTCCTTGAACATTTCAGCAAGTTTGGATCTTCAACCTAGCATCATGTACAGTCCTAATTTGTTAATAGGCCCACACCTAAGTCCCAAATACAAATGTTGTTGGATTTGGAGGTTGTTCCTTATAATGAAAGTTATCCAAAACTCTTTTTCTAGGAGATTTAGGCTTTGAGGAAGTTTGGTTCTGACAGAAAGCAACCACTGATGACCTTCCTCTAAACAAAACAGAAAGGAGAAACCGAAATTTTACCCCTCTTGTATTTGGACAGAAGATTTAATTTTGTTCCAAAATTCTCCTGGCAGATACCAGTTCAAGGCAAAACCCTGAAATTTTACAAGGTGAGGAAATTATATATGTCTTTAAGGATTTGTCCTAAAGGAATTTTGGACATCTTTTGATTAAGGAAATTGTACCAAGGTGCAACCATTCTCTACTAGTTTTGACATCAGTACAGTGAGAACCAATGAACAGAGGTGAGCAGTCATAGGGCAGTTTGGTCTTTGCCTAAGTATAAGTTCCTTGGGCAGACCTCACTGGTGGGCTCTGCTATCACGTTGCCAGAGTGGTCTTTGCCAGGCTGCCATGTCTCTTCCAAGCTGCTCCCAGGGATGGTGAAGGAACAGGCACACTCCTGGGACCATTTCCAATAGATGGCTGATGTGGTCATCCTGTTTCAGAGGCTAACAGAGTTTAATAGCGTGAGTGTAACCAGACTTAGTCTCCAAGCCAAAGAATGACTTCTGGCAGCATTTGTTCTGTTAATACACATGTAGCCATTGAAGTCAATGAGAAACTGGAGAGACCGATACATTTAAGTACTCTGAGAGATGAAGGCTGAAAGAAGATGAGAGTCTGGGCTATAAAACCTCTGCTTTTTCACTAGGTGGGAATAACACAGGCAGCAGTACTTAAGGCTATTTCACTAACCCAAAGTCACAATTCTGAGCAAGAAGCTGAGCTTTCCCTCCGGGACCATCTTCAGGATCCCAGACCCAGTCATTAGCTCTTTTTGCTAATGCTGTTGACAAGACTCGTCTGACACTCTAGAAACCCCTGGACACTAAAGCTGAACAAGCCAAATACATGCTAGATTCTCCCAAAAAACCACAGATCATTTCTGTGTCTGCCATGACCTGTCAAAGTAATCATCAACAATAATGTTACGATCCCATCCTTTGTCATCTTGTGCCCTGTCATGAATGCATTCCCAGCAGAAAAGATCAGAAAGGAAACCCTAAGACCACTGTGTCTTTTAAGTGCTTTTCAAAGGAATGGTCTGAATGACCCACTATACAAGCGCCCTTGGTCTTCCAGCATGAGTAGCAGAAGGCAGTACCACGGAGGCAGCATCTCTGCACACTGACATCACATTTCTGAGCCTCTTCACTGCTTCCTGGTCTGACCTTCTATGCCACAGATGAATGCTATGCCAGACTGTCACCACTCATGGGACCTCTGTCAAAGCCAATTTGCTTCACTACCAAAACAATGTCTGGAGAGCCCATGTATGCCACTCATGGACTTTTCTCGTTATCCTTTTACAACCCTATTACTTCATCTGTTCCCACACAGCCCACAAGGTAGACTTTCTTGAGGATGTTTTGTTTGGGTGCTTTCACACTCTGCCACCCTGATTCTCCCATACCACAGCAGGGAAGATGGGGAGGTGTGAGAGAAGAGAAAATAATGGGGAGAACTTTACCTGCTCCTATTAGCTTAAATTGCTAATGAAAACCAGTTTGCACTAACTTACCAAACTGAGTTGCCTGGGGAGGAATGCATGCAGCTGAACCTCCTTGCACAGCTCTTCAGAATAATCATGTAAGAGTCACAAGTTTTTAGTTTAAGCCCAGAGAAACTTCTTCACATCAGAAGAACTTCTGCATATGGTTGCTATGCTCTGAACAACTGTGGGTTTCCAACAGGTTCCACAGAAGCAATAAGAACAGCTTTTTTCCATGACAGTTTATTTTTGTGTATCCATTTAACAGAAAGGACACACTCCTACAAGTAATCTAACTTATGCTTGGAAATCATGATTTTGTAGACCTTCTAGTTTCAATACTATGGGAGATATGTGCACCTACAGCTCACTGGGAGAGACTGCTCAGCTTCTTGGACATATTGATCAGGCTGTCTTTGGATGTTCTGGAATGAAGCCAAACCTCAGATGGGTACCCTGACCCAGTTTCAGAGCTCCTGTCATCTGCTCCATCTCAGATCTGCATGACTGAGGTATAAATTGGGATGAGACTTCAAAACCAGTCCTGGGTAAGATAGCATTTCTGTGTTTCAAGTTCCTCAGTGTGCTCCTTGCTGTTAAATTCCTGTTTGGTAAAATGCTGCAATCCTCCCCAGAGCCATCTCATCACACGAAGGTCAACAAGGCATTGCTACCAATATATTTGTTTGGCTTATTTTGTTATTCCTTTTTTTTTCACTCCAAGTTTCCCTCTTGTTTTAGACTGTTTTCATCTCCCTCTGTCTCTTGAGCACTGTCTCACTGTGCATCTGTTTTCTCTTTACATGTTCTCCCTTCCCCCCTATGTTTACTTTTGTAAGCAGACTGTTGTTTTTATCCAACTCCCCTTGGTTTTCTTTGGGTTTTTCAGTTCTTCTAATATTCTCAGCAGCTTTCCCATTCCCTCCGCTTACCTTCCATCTTGGAGTGCCACTGGAGCTCTGTTTCCAATTAGGTTTGTTTTGTCTTGTTTACTGGATTTTTCCTCTCCCCTGTGTTGCACAGCAGCCACATTTTTTTACTTTTTTTAAAATTATTATTATTTTCATTTTTTCCCTTGCTGATCAGGAGCCAGGCAGTTACTTCTTCTTCACTGTTGTTGATTTTATTCATTTATATATCTTTTTCCCCCAAGAAATAGAGTAGATATTTGTTTAAAAATGTTTGCATTCTAATTGTAGCAGCTGCTGTGGAAATTACATTCATGCATATTAAATTGCAGTTATGAAGTCCATCTTAGTGTTCTCTCCTCTTCTTTTTTACCTCAAAGCACCTCATCAAATATACATCCAAACCTACTTCTTCCTAAATTTCCTTACAGGAAGACCCACAGACCCTGGTTGCTGAGCACCCAGCTCCTTATCAAGCCTTCTTAAAAAGCGCTGCTGGAAAGTCAGAAGCATCCTTCTGAGCTGACAAAATATAACACAGATTTCCAGCACAACTTCTTTCATAGGTCTCATACAAGATTTGCCAAAGCCAAACCACCTCCAAGAACTGTTCAGATAGCAGCAAATCTGACTTTCCTGGCAGGGAAATGATGTGAGGAGAGAATTTCTCACTGGATCTGGTTCATATTCAGTGTTACCTTGTCCTGGGTAGTACAGCAGGGAAAAGTTAGCATCATAAGGGAAGGCAAATTTCATTAACAAGAAAAAAATCTTAGAGGGTAACATGGGTTTCATCTGCTCATTTCCTTTTTTTCTTTCTTTTTCTTTAAAGAAAAAGGAAACAAAGTGAAAGTTAGCTTCTGCACTTGGCAGTCTTCTGTCCCCTCAAAGCTTAAAGGCTTTTTTCAGTCTCTGGGGAAAAAAGTGGGACTGACCAAGACACAGAAGGGTAGCAGAATCAAATTCTACAGTAATAAAATTTGTGGGGAAAATTATCCATCAACTTTGAGAATTCCAGCAGTGCTCAAAGACGTAAATGTTTGGCAATACAAGGCATTCAAGAAATCTGAACGGCTGATGTTGGGTTTAGTTCTTTGAAATCTTTCCTTCTTACTCCCCTTTGTTATGTTTTTCCATACTTGATTCTTGTGAGGAGAAGTAGTTAACTCAGGAGTTTATGAAACAAGAAACTTGGCGTCTGCTCCTGGCTCTTGCATTTACTTTCTGCCTAGTTTTGGAAAAGTCACTCAAAACGAGACCTATAAGCAGACTTAGTTGTTCCAAGCATCAAATACTCAGGACCTCTGTAAGCAAATTAGATGAGTAAATAGGATTACACAAAGACAGAAAGCAGAGCTTAAAAATATGTGGGGCAACCTGTGGAAAATAGGAAGCTGGGCAAAACTAAGGGCTTCTAGATACCTGGTCCTGGATGAAGGAAGACATGACTATTTGGGAGTCTAGCTGGAATTTTCAGCTCTGAATCTTTTTTGTAGATTAGGTACCTAAGCCGCATTAGCCCAATTTTATGGAAACCTGTGGGGAGATGCCTTGTTCTTGACAGCAAAAGAGGAAAGTAGGATGCTTGTTAATTGAGTCAGGAGCTTCAACCCACATCTTGATTTCTACAGGTAGTTTTTTGAGCATCTCCCTGGTAGGGTAGGCAAACTAGCAGGAAACCAGTCCAGTTCTGTTACTGGTCTGTGACATGCAATGGGACACACATGGCAACATCAGAAAGTTTCATTGCTACCTCAGATTGGTGAAAAACCAAGTATGATTACTGTGCCCAAAAAGCAGCGTGCCCTGAAGTAGGTTCTAGTGGAAGGACCATGAAGCAAACAGTCAATCTGAGAACTCTGCTTTGTCTCTGATGTGACACAGGGGTCAGTGACAGCTTGAAGGTTGTCGTAATTTCTCTGATGGAGACTCAAGGCCCCTGGGGCTTTGCCAACAGTAATGTGAATGTGCATAGCCCTCAGCCACAGGAATTTGAAGGATTCCTGTAAAAATACCATGTTGGAAGTAACACTTTGGTCTATTTGTAGCTTTAGCTCTGAAGTCTCATTCTATGATCTGTCTGCACCCACAAATGCTGGATTTCTTTATGAAAGATGTGAATATTCATACAATCCAGTTGTGTTGAGGAGGTGAGCTGGAGTCAGCCAATTGCGTAGCATGTGTGTGTTTAGACATTCTATTGTTAGTGTGTGTTGGAAAGTCAAGAAAGAACGGCACTATTTTAATAAATAATCCTATCAAGCGTTTATGATGCCAAAACCATAATATAAATCAACATGTTTAGATTTCAGTATGATAAAGATACATTGAAACAAATTATTTGAAAATAATTTCCTTATTAACTTACCTGCCAATTTTTCTGTACAAAAGCCTTTGTTTCTGTAGCTATTCCTGATAACATCACAGCCACCTAAACATCTCTTGGAGCAAACCTCAGAAGCAATACAAAACTCATGAATCATGTAGACAAGCATGCACCATGAGAACGGGACCTCCTAAAAATGCTGACTGTTAAGAGTCATTATTGTTTATAACAAGTTAAGGAGTAGGGTCATGCATCTAGTCTACAGGTTTGGCGACAAGCCCAAAATCTTGGCAACAAGCAGTGCACTGATTTGTTTATTCTGCTGGAACCCTTTACAATGTGACAAGGATAGACAGGATGGAAGAAGCAAACATTTTTCAGTGATGAGTAAAACAATTGAAGTCTTCAATCAAAATAAAATGTTGTTTTACCTCAACAGTAAGGGCTAGGCATGGGGCTTGGTGTTTGTTTTACCACTTAAACATGCAGCTTTTGGTTCTGGGTTCAGATCTATGGCAACTTGGCACCCAGATCTAAAACTGCCCCCAAGGTCAAACCTGGCTCTGCTGGCACTTACTTGAGCCTTCTGGGCAGCAGTGGGTATGCAGGAGAAGATACCAACTTCAGACCTCTGTTTTGAAAGAAACCTTCTATAATTGCATTTTTGTAGTCCCCACGCAAAGCTTGTCACATAACATCAATGACAGGGTTTCTTCCAGTCATTCTTGTCATAGGGTCTTTGACTGCTTGAACCAGAGAGCTGTTCCTTCTTGTATAAGCACAGCCGTCTCATTGTTACACTATAATGAGTCCTGCTTTTCCAGGATGAGAAGATCAGGTCTATGTCCTAAAGCTATGATTTGGTTTGTTTTTTTCAAAAACATCCAAAAGACAGATATTTTGCTCAATGTGTATTTTAGCTACTGGCAAATGTTTCTAGCCATGCTAGAGAGCTGATTATATCCCTCCTGAACTTCCACTTTGGATGAAAAAGTCTTAGTAACAGTTGCTAGCAAAAACATTCTGGAATAGATTTGTTGATAGAAGATGACTGCTGTGCTTTCAGAAGGAAAATTAAACTGAAGGACAAGGTTATTTAAGCATAATTGCTTTAAAAACAGAACACATGCTATATTATATCTGTAGTTCACTGGAAAATGGAATAATCCAGAAGGCTGAATTCAGTACAGTGCACTAGAAGAATTATGTTAATTTGCAATGTTATGTTGATTTGCAATGAGTCCTGCTTGCAACTTTCTATCCAACTATGTGTAAAATGCCTCAATGCCACAGGAGAACAACTCAGCTTAGATTCTGGTAGGACAGTGCAGTAAGCTTCAGATGTAATTTTGAGGAAGGGAATTTTGCAGATCAAGATAATACTGATGAAAATTAGTTTTAAAAGAGGATCCAATTCTCTCTGGTGGCTGGATAACCCCAATGCAACTGAACCATGGGGTCCATCTGTGCTTCAGATTCGCTGTGTAATGACTTTGTCTTTGGTGTTACATAGCATCTTCTCATTGGTTTCTGTTAACCATGACATTATTAGCATGTTGCAGTAAATGAAAACAGTAATTATTCCCCGGTGAAGTTTTTCGTTTCTATTTGAATCAAGATCATCTTTGAATCACTACCAATTTTCTTAAATTCTGATACTCAAAAGGAGATGATACCAGTATCTGATTTTCATATCTGAAATCTGGAGCTTCCCCAGTTTGTACATGAATAGAGGCAGACTCAGACAACTCCATTTGTCCAGCAGGCCTGAATCTTGAAGATCTGAGTAATGTCTCAGACATCCGTTAGCCTAAATATTATTTCAAACCACCAAGTAATCATTGATCATTGATTGCATAAGTCAGAAATTACTTACTTTGTCAAAGAAATAAATAAACCATGTCAAACCACCTAACAATTTTTTGCTTGCCTTTTTTCTACTTACTTTTTTTACCATTTCCTCTTACTTTGTATTCTGCACCATATGCTTCCTGTGTGGAGAATGGGGCCACCTCACAGGAATGGATATTATAGCAACTTTTCTAATCAGTGCTGTTGTAGGTCAAAATGAACACTTTCTAAACAGCAAAACCAGATGTAAGGCATGACAGCAACAGCAAATCCCATTATGGACTAGAGTGCTGGAGACGCCAGCAGGTCAATGGGCCTGTGTTGGTCAGACTTCGCCACGCTGCAGTCTTACTGTGTTAGAAAGTAAGCTTTTCAATGAAATGTCAAAAGATACCAAATCATGAGCAACACCAGCCTTCTTGTAGCTCTGGAGGAAGGAAATCATCCATCTCAAGATGTGTTGAGCCTGTTCATGTTATAATAATCTATGTCAAGGTTCTTTGGAGCTTGTAAACCAGGCAAGAATAATAAACAAGCGAAAGCTGAAAGGGGTTGCAAGAAGCCTGTTGTATATAACAGGAATTCAGCTTTGCTGCCACCAGGATTTCAGCAGACCTGCTCCTGACAGCCTGACACTAGTCTGTTCTCAGTTCAGCAAGGTTTAGTCCATGTTTCAAATTTTCAAAGACCTGATTTCTAAAAGAAATTTCAACCCAGCTTAGCACACATCATGCTATTTGTTCCTACAAAAACCTGCGGAACTGCATCATATTTATCATTTTTCATTTATTTATTTATTAATTTTCTTCATCCATGAAACCATCCTGGGCAAATCAGGAAGCTCCATCAAGTCAGTGCATCAGTTCTCTCAGGACCATAGTGGCTAGGTAGCAGCGCTGAGCCATATCCTGTGGATACATTTGCTTTTCCCAACATTAGATTTAAAGGTGAGCCATGTATTCGCATTGGCTGAAATTCCACCAGTGTTTCATAAACACTCAGAAATTATTCATGCAAGAACCTAAGATGTTCATTATGATTAGTAGCTATGTTCTGATTATCCGCTAAATGGTGCTCAAGATAATGAGGAAATGCAGAAGCTGAAATAAATAGACATGCATTAACATATTAATTAAACCCTTTCAATACAAACCTAGGAAGCCATATTGGCTGTATGTCTCAGAGTTATGGGTAAACTGAGGCATAGAACAGTAACCTGGCTTGCTGGTGTCATCCAAGAGGCTGGATCTGTGCCACAATGTCTTTTGCAGTTGATAATTTCTGCCTGGCCCTACAAACTATAGCAAGGAAGCTGCATCTTGCCAGAAATAAATATCCCCAAAGTGATGAGGTGAGATTATTATTGCTAGACACCTCTCATATTCCCTGTCTATAGAACTACTGTCCAGCAAGACCAAGGATTATTTTGATAAGCAGTTGGTCACAGGCAATATTAGTTTGTGGGAAAGTTTCTTGGATGTAGAAAGTCTTCCCTACAAGGCTCATTAAACTGCATTTTGCTACGTTTATTGCACGTGGCCTCTTTCCCTCATATGGATTGACTGTTTATGCTCATTTCTCAGCTGTGTTTATTGGTAAAGTTTCATAGCCTTAATCACAAATGCATAGCAGCCCTAACCAATATAGAGCATCCACCATTTCTAATAACATATGGTCTGACCACTCAATAGTTTAGATGCCATGGTTCATTAATTCTTCACAGGAGTAATAAGCATTTGGTATTGTCTTATATTTTAAACCAATTTATTGTTCCAAAGGGATAAAAAAAAAGAAAAAGGACCTACTATGATTTGAGTTTAAACAGTCCCTTGCTTAGTTTTTCCAGAGCTGTGTTGCTGTGTGACAACAAAATCAAAGCCACAGGACTTTTGTCTTGGTTAAATAAATGTCACTCCCAATTTACTGGAAGCCTTCAGAGGCAAAACTCTAGTTCACCTCTGAGGTCATTCTGATGTGCTTCTTTCTCTCACCCTGTTTTGGAAAACATCCGTCCTTAGCATGAGGGCATGAGCAAGAAAGAATGGTAAATTTAACAAGTAAATTTAGAACTAATTAGTTGTTGTACCACAACATAAGCATTGGAAACTCCCACTGCTGGAAATCAGAAACTCAGAAGGGCTGAGTCTGAACTTGTGAGCCTCACCAAACTCCTAGGAATAAGGAAGGAAGGTTTCTAATTGAGAGCAGTACAACATTTTTGTTTCAATTCTTTTCGGTGTTAAGGCCTGGATAATTTTGTGGATAATACCATAATATATTAGTGTTCTAATTAGGCTTCATCAAGGAATCAGGTGATTTTGGCAAGTTTGAGGAGGTATTATCTGGCACAGCAATTATTACATAGCCAACAAGGTGTAGGAGAGAGGATTATATCTTTCTCCGAAACTTGAACCAGCACCTGAGAGACTGTACAGCCAACCTGATCAGCTGGCAGTGGGATTGGTGAAGTCATCAGCCAGGTTTTTTGGTACTTTGGGACATTTGACTGGTTTGTTGTTGACTCTCTGCAGTTGCTTCTCATCCTCCCAGGACACCTCCTACCATAAACCCAGCAGCACAGTCTCCTTTGCAAATGCTTCCATGTAGGGGAAGTTGATTCAGTCTCAAACTAACAGGGTAAGATGTTCTATGGGCTGTAGGCCATGCTTTCAGGTCAGCCCACAAGATATGCAGGACTGCAGCCAACTTATCCTTAAAGAGAGAATACTCTTGTTTCGGTTTTCTAAATTAATTCCTGAAATGTAAGGTACTAATAAAAGTGTAGTGATGGAGAATGACATCTAGTGGCTCCAGTCCACTAGAGTCTTTAATTGACTCCAGTTTGTAGTGTTTCTGTGCTAGGTTTTGTTTGTTAAAATACTCACTCTTGATGCAACTGATGGAAGCAGTGGTGAGAGTCTTAGTATTCGAACAAGTTACTCATAACCACAAGAGTTTTTAGACCTGATGAAGGTAAGGTTAGCCAGGAAGAGAGCGTAAGGGTGGTAGCAGGTTCATAACAGTGCTCAGACCTTTGATGCCCTCAGTGTAACATGAATATTTCTTTCAAGTAGCATTCATAGCAACTTTTAGGGACTGGCAATGGCCAGGGCTGTTGACTGTATGGAATTATGTGATCATTCTCATTGATAGTTTTCCTTTTTTTTTTTCTTTTTTCCTTAACTTGTGAGAAAAGAGCGAGTAAAATTGAAGCTTATTTACTCTTCAGACTTCTACTGGCATGGCTGACCAGAATGAAAATCACCCAAATGACAGCAGATCAGAACAGAAAACAATAAAACATGATGAGAGGAAATTTTTACTTCAAAACCCATTGTCCAGGCCTAATTGATAAACTGATACTTCTGAATAAGTAATTTCTCTGTATTGACAATTGTTAACAGCTCCTGGCTGAAAGTCAAGTTTGCTCCCTTAATTTCTCTTAAGTTCCGTTCCATCTGGCCAGAAAAAACCTATTTTCTTCCCTTGAGAGGTGTGAATCAGATAAGTTGTTTGTGGCTATGTTTTTGCTGCAGGATTTGAGCTAGTACCCTTGCCCTATCTGAACCTTTTATCTGCAGAAGATCCCTTATTAGGGCAAGACCTAATCTAATCCTCTCATTTCCCTTCTCATGTCAGCGTTGCTCTGGAGAGGAAACCTGGGCACATAGCCAAAGGGCATGAGGCACTGCACCCAAGCCCTGAGCCCACTATGCCCCATTTCTCCTACTAAATGAGGTAGATGGGCATAACCCCTAGACATGAAGTCCAGCAGGCATGGCGTGACCTGTGTGTAGCATGATGTCTCAGTCTTCAGAACAGGATGGCTAAGTGCAACCTGCCAGTTGGGCATGGTGTCTTCAAGGTCTTAGTTCCCAAGCCATATAAAGACACTATTTGTACACTGTCAGTTGGCCCAATCAAAGAGCATGGCAAGGTGAGTTCCAGCAGTGCAATGGCAGAGATGATTGAACTCCCAGGTGCCATTTAGCTGGCTGGTGCAAACGTGCCCTTGGGGTACCAGGCTGTGCCATCTGTGGTGATATACACCCACCCTATCTTCTCCATATTGCCCTGAAAGTGAATAAAAGTCAACGTAGAACACTTCTGTGGAAAATCCTACTTGAGAGAAAGAAATTTTCCAAAACTGATGAGTTCCTTTTTATTGCGTTACTACAGAAGCTCTGCTGGAAATAAAGCAGAGGAGGCAATTTTCAGGGCACGTATGCTCAGTGCTTGAAAGTTGGATGCCTGTGAAATGGATTGTTTTTGGCTCTCATCAACTGAAACACTCCAAATCACTCTTGGAAGATAGCAGATAACAGGGCATGCCTCCAAACTTTCTGCAGTTTTCAAATACAAAATGAGTGGCTAGGCTAGTGATAACACAATCACACAGTAATCTGTAACAGGCTAAGAAGGTATTCCACACAGAAAGAGAGAGAAGAAGGGAAAAGCTGTTATTATTTTGTGGAAAAAGTAGTAAGGCAAGTAAGAAAAGTTAAGGTTAAAGCTCTGAGTAAATAGTTTGATACTACAAATTCTTATATGCATTGGTATAACTGTATGGTAATATCATTGTATCACTCCAGAATTTGTTGATGAACTGTGTTTCCAGATATTAATATACTTTGATTTGGATTATGGTTCTTTTTTACCTGGTGCCTAGTGAGCTATGATGTGGGAATGGCTACCTTTCTGCTCTAAATCACTGAATTATGTCTACAGTTTTTACATGGTGGGCATGTATTTTGAATCTCTATAATATCTGACCCATCTGCTTCGTCAGTGAGAAAAAGTACGTAATGTGTGTTGCTTGTTCACATAAACATTCAAGCCTTTAAAAATATCTCTCTGACCTTCTTCAACCCTGCCTCAATGATTTCCTGTGGCAGGGAATTCCTGGGGTGATTATATGCTTTAAACAGAAGTATTTCCTTGCATCCATTTTAACTTTGTTGCCAGTGAGATCGACCCAGCAACCCTTTCTGGTTCTTGCTTTATGGTGCTGGATACAGAGAAACTTCTGGATGGCTTTTCTACAAACCAGACATTTTTTTGCATTCCAGCATTAGTTGTATATAAACATATATACAAAAAGAAGCACAAAAATCCACTTATAAGTAAAGAGGAAAAATCTAAAAGTTTTTCCAGAAGCTTTAGTCACTTACATGCAAGAAAGAAAGAAAACTCAAGAAAATTACCTTGAAAAGATAGCTGCTCCCAGAATACACAGTAAATAGGAAAAAAAAAGGTGTCTTTTCCCTCTTTTTCTTTCCTTCAGACAGAAAATATTCTTAGACATGCATCTTTTACACTAAGTGAACTGCCTCTCATGTTCCTCTCGCCCACTGTGGGTCTCTCCCAGACCCTGCCGCCATCAATAGTAAAGTTGTTGATGGAATAACAGGCTTAAAGACCATTTACAGCCACCCAGCTCTGCGTGGTGCCCTCCACCCCTGGAGGTACCAGCACCAAGACCCGTAGCTTCTTGATTCTGAGTAGCTTTTCCACTCTAGCAGTATTCCTGTTGCCATTTACTCCCACTACACTTACTGATGGCTGAAACGGATGGACTGCAGGGCATGTCATTTTCATGTCAAGATGGCCAAAAAGGTTAATAAATATAGAATCATAGAATTATAGAATGGTTTGGGGTGGAAAAGATCTTAAGATCACCTAGTTCCAACCCCACTGCCATGGGCAGTGACACCTTCCACTAGACCAGACTGCTCAAGGCCCTCTCCAGCCTGGCCTGGAACACTGCCAGGGATGGAACATTCGCGGCTTCCTTGAGAAACCTATTCCAGCACTCAAGTTTATTGCAATCTCAGCAGTGGAGTCACAGAGCTGAAGACCTCCACCTCTCAGTCTGCTTTTTACTCCTCACTACTAATTGCCTGTGTGGCGAATTTTACTTCTGCAGGTACTGTAGAAGTTCGTAGATGGGTGAGAAATGGGTCAGGAGATGAGTAGGAGAGAACAAAACCATTCCTACTTTAGCTTTAATAAAGCTTTTATCTTTAGTCCAGACCATAGTGTCTTCTTAAAAGAAATACTAGAATCTACTGAGGAAACAGAAATTATGGAGCAGGCACATCTGAATTCCTTTTCAAGAAACGTAAAATCACATCCCTCCGTGGGGCCACTCTGGCAGATTCATGAAGTTATGCTGAAGAGGACTGACCTGTTATGCCAAACAGAAACAGTAAATGCACTTTTATATAATTAGAATGGGCTTTTATGTTGCCTGTTTTTTTAGTAAAGAACTTCTACCTCCCTATTCACCTTTCTTGAAGAAAAATGTCTATCATCCCAAATCAGGGATCTCAAAATGCTTAGCAACTGTGAAGTCTTTCTTTGCCATCTCTTCCAAGCAAGCCCCAAAGGCTTGTGTTTGAAAAACAGAGCCCTTACGGAAAAAATTAGTATTTTTAGCCTCATTCAGTAGCTCAGCCAAACAAGAGCCCATCGGTTCTCTGAAGACCTCAGAACTTCAATATCAGCCTCATGTCAACCTTTGGGATGAGGAAGCTTCCCAAAGGCCACCATACCGTACTTGCCATCAGTGTATATGTGTTTAATCAGGCTCTTGACAGGTAAAGACTGTGAAAAGAGGACAGTTTGTTCTCCCAAGCTGTTCGCTCTCTAAGCCCTCTGTTTATTTTGGAAGTGAATGAATAACATTGTGCTGGGGAAGGAAATTAAAAAAGCAGGGCTGTAATTTACAGTAGAGAAAAGAACAGATTTAGGGACATTTCTTTTTTTTTTTTTTTTTACCCTCCTACTCCCTCCTCCTTTCCCCCTCTTTTCACTGCTCTGCTTCCAAACATCCAAACGTGCTACAGCTGAAAAAGAGGACCTCAAGCCTTCCGTACTGCTGGCAACAAGAAGTGAGCTACAATTGCCAGTCTCTGTATTCTTGCCAAGAGAACAAACTGCTTCAAGGCAAAAGAAGAAAAAAAAAAAACGGAGGTTTATCAAAACCAAATGCCACTGGAAATCCTAAAGCAGCAGAGCCCAATTCAAGATGTACATTGAAACCTATCCCCAACCATTTAAGGAAAAAGAAGAAAATGGATTCTTTAATAGAATATTTAAAATATAACAATTGCTTTGGAGTGAGGAATTCTACTCTTTCTGGTTCTTATAAAAGCTCTAATTTTTTTTTCTTCATCTCTAAGTAAACTCCCAGCAGTTTTCTTTGAAAGTAGATCCTAGGCAGGCACCTCTTTTCCAAAGCGCTCAACATTGTTCTAATGAGATGTGATAGGTGGTTTGGAGTAGGAGCTGGTCCAAGCAGAGGAGGTATCGCTTTATTGTGTGTTTGTTTTTCTTTTAAAAGTCAGTGATCTGACTACTCTTCATTTTCACTTTAATGCTTCTTATTATTTTGTTTCTAACCTGCCCCTGGATCCAAATCAGATCCAGCCTTCTTCCCCCTTCCAAGCATTCATTGCAGAATGGAAAAGAGGGAAATTCAAGGCTTTTATTTTTAGAGTAGTCGCAGTTTTGAAGGCCAGAGGGAATGAACTACTTGGACCATCTAGTTTGATTGTTGGACACCACAGAGCATGGAATTTCATACAGTGATTTGTGCATTTTGTGCAGGAGCTGGACAACACTTTTTGGGAAACCACCCATGCATCTAGTCCTGCAGGAGCCACCACTGTCCTGGGCATATCGACCTAATGGGCAAGTCTCAATTCCACAAATTATGCCAAGTGTTTGCCTAGAACACCTGCAAATCTCAGTTCAAGACATTCAAGTTTTTAATAACTTTAGAAGATATTATACTGTGTGCTGTCCTTGTCCTGAGCTGTACCCGCAGGCCATGGTTAGGGCTATGGCTCCTAAATTCCACCTGAGCAAACATTTGAGCTGGCCTACTATCTTAAGTATCCATGGTCAAATGTCATCTGAAAGGCAAGTCCCACTGCCTCCCAGTGACATAGCAACCAGCAAAATGCTACCTTTGAACTGAGACCAGAGTCTGTAGCCAAACCAAATGATAGAAATATCCCAGAATAGTGGGCAGACAAAGAAACTGCACAGTAATGCTCTAGTTCAAGCTGAGAGATGGGGAAGTTCCTGGTGCCTGTCTACATGAAAGCCTTTCTTTTCCTGCTGTAGGGAGAAATATGTAATCACAGTCCAACTTTAGTCAACAGGCAGTGTTATTAACCATGAGGCCAAAGCCCAGATCTGACATTGCTCAGCATGACAGCCAAGAGGAGGCAACTAAAAGAGGTAAAGCAGCTAAGAGTAAGTTCCTAAGCTGATTTTGATCTGGGATGCCATCACCCATGTAGCACATTGGAGCCCAGGGCAGGAGGCTGAATTTGCTTGTGAATCTCAGTAGGCTTCCTAAATTCAGCTCAGGCACAGAGGTTTAACAAAGCATACTGCAAGGGATATATGGCAAAAGATCTGGGTGAGATCAGACCAGCTCCACCATGTAGACCCAGTTTAAATCACTCTTGCTGCTCCATGGACAAACTAGGCAACTTCACTATCAGGTGCATTTCCCAGATCCTGTCTCACTCTTTACATCTTTTCTGAACCTTTTCCCTTTACCCCAAGTCTACTTTGAAGTTCACCAGATTGCCAATGCAACAACAGTTCCACTAGTGCAAGCACAGATGCAAGGCCATCTCCTACACATTATTTTCCTGCTTATCTATGGGAAAGATCTGTAACAGATGAAACATATTGTTTTGCTGGGGTGTTGATGTACTCTTTAATGTGTGAATGTACTGGTTCTTCCATTATGTTGTTGAAGTTAATTGATAATCTGTTTCAAAACATCTTTGATTGGTGCTTAAGTCTTACTTACACCAATCTTTCAGTGTAAAAGTGTGCCTTTCCAGAGATACCACTGCATATGTTTGCTTCTCCAAACTACACCACAACAAAACTATCACAGTATTTTCCTCCACCACTCAACCACATGGCCATGATGAAGAGAATGCAGTTTAGACCCAGAGAGAAGAATGCCAGAGGAAATAAGAGGTTCTGGGTGCAATCCTGGGGCCTTGTAGGTTGATGAGAGTTCCAAGTTTTGTTTCCTCCAGTAAACTGCCTCTGTAATTGTTACCTTGATATTTATATTTTAACTTATTAAATCTGTGTCACATAATAAAATATGCTATAAATGAAAGGCAAAGTACGAGCTTTCTCATCTGTTCCTTGCTCCATGTCAGCCTCAGGATGTTGCGTTATGGATCCTTTCCTGGTTTACCGAGCTTCCTGCTCCATTATGCCAAAAGAGAAATCGGTGAAATATTCCCTTGTTATTAACTGCTAATATCTGATTTTTTTCTTTCTTTTTTTTTTTTTTTTAACACAAAATGCTCTGAAATTGAAATCAGAGCTGCAGCACATTAGCAGCTGTTAACACGTCTCTGTTAGCTTGTCCACCAGCCACAAAGCACAGATCCTTTCTGCTCCACATCTGAGCCGCCAGGCTCTGTTTCAAATGAAAGCACAGCTCAGCTTCAAAGTGTGCACTCAGAGCAAAGCTTCCTCAGCATCAAAGGTGAGGACAGGCCCTTACCAACATGTACATCAGTTTCAACATCCAGATCCCAGTAAGGTTTTCCCAGGAGCTAATCAGGATTTGCATGAAAGCAAAAAATCAAGCAAAAGGCTTGCCAGGATTTAAATGATGGATTTGAACTCCACATTATCTGTCCACTAAGCAGATTTCCACTCTCAGACCCTGACTGTTTTTCCCCAGATTTGCAGAGATAAATGACAAGCACAAACATTGCCCATGTCTGTGGGAGCCCCACTCTGCTTTTATTCTTACATCTGAAGAGCAAGGCATGGCTCACATGGAAGTGGTGTAGAAGAGTGGCTGGCTTGGGTGGCATCTTGACATGGTGACTGTCTCCTCAGCTTTTGACAACTCCAGAGGCAGCATGTACTTTGAGAAAGGTATTTGTGTGTTCCTGTACCACCGCAAAAATCCCTACAGTATTTAAACAGAATGGGCAGAAATTTGTCTGAAAGTTGAATAAATTTGGCAGCTGCCTGTAGGGAACTTGGGGACTATGGAAGTAAATATTAGGATATACTTGGTGATATGTCAGTGAGAATTTTTTACATGCCCAAACCACATACCTAGTCTGGATCCAAATTTAGATCTGAGCTCTAATCAGACTATGAAATTCCTAAATCCATGCTGCAGTACCTCCCTACCCAGGTTGTGAAACCCTTGAGCCCTTGGGCTAGAGCTCAGCAGGGTAAGTTGGCTCATTTCTCATTTTCAGTTTAAAGAGAAAGTGCAAATACACCTGAGAGGGGCTTGGGAAGCTGCTGTTAATAATTTCCTGGCTTCTGGCCTTCAGCTGATGTCAAGGTGCAGGAATGATGAGGAGAGAAAAGGAGAGAGTCTTTTCTCCACTTTGATGTGTTCTCAGCATCCAGCTTTAGGTGATAGTGACACCAAGATCCAGAAATACAGAGAAGGAGGATGAGGACTTCTTCCTCGTTGTTCCTTATCTGTTGCCTCTGAGCTCTATTCCAGCAGTATGGCTGATTCCAGAAGCCAAAATTGGGACTATAAGGTGTGGGTTTGAGCTGGGCAGCTGGGACCTGTGTTTCAATGCAGAGGAAAAATCAGCAAATTCATCAATAGCTTAATAGCTTTGTAGCGATGTTTAATATGTGAAGAAGCGATGTCTGTTCTTCATTGCCTCTGGAGTGATCCATACCTGAGAAGTGGCAGCTTTTTTTATTGTTGTGATTGCTTAGCCAGGGAGTATCTGAATTGATCCTCAGAATGAGTAAAGCTGTCTGAAGGACAGTATAGTTCTCCTTCAGCTGTCATTTGGCAGTTTGTATAAGGGGCCCATGATGCTCTTCTCTTCCTTTCATATTTTCACAGACCTAACTGGACAATTAAGACTGAAAATGTATAGAAAAGTGTCCAAGCTGGGTACTCAAGTGAGTAAACTGGATCTGTGTATTTAAACAGAGACCAAGCTCATAAAATGTGCAATGCAAAATTAGCTGCACTTTCAAAAAGATACTCCTAAGCTCTATGTATGTCATCTTTCATCTTTACTTTGAGAACAAAAACACCTATGTATCTCAGAAAGGGCAAAACGACCCCACCTGAGATATCGTGGCTGCTGTCACAAGACTGGGAGGTGTTCAGCAATGACATAAGAGAGAATGGGGAAAAAACCATCAGTATCAGCAGGTGTTGCGCACAACCTAAGTCCAGGTGAGCTGCTCGTCTTGCAGCCCTGCATTCTCATGTGCAGAGGTCAGAAAAACCACTAAAACAGAGCAAAGGGGACACTAAAGTTGGTGGAATACAGCAGTGACCAGTCTCAGATTTGTTTCAGCAGTATGACTTAATAAGACCTAGCAGAGACACAAACTTTGCTGGTGGTTCTGCTTATCTAGGAGAAAAAGGTTTTTCTGTGGCAGTGGCAATAAATATGTGAAAGCAAGGTTCAAATAAATGATGGTTTGCAGTGAAGGAATCACATTGACAGAGTATCTGTGACAAGACTACAGCATTATCAACTGTTGATGTTAGAAGTGATACACAGGTGAAAATCAACATCTCAGTGATGCCACCAGTTGAAACATTTGATTCTGATCTGAAAAGCCACATAGCACCAATAGGATCTCAGGATCTCAGGACCATATGTTCACTCAGTTACAGTCTCCTGTCGAATATACACACAGTATGCAGGATGACTTTTTCCATCTCTCCAAATTTAGATTCAGATCTGAGATGCAAGGGGCTGTTTCCTTTCCTGTAGCATTGCTTTCAATGGGGATCCTACAGAATAAGTGATACACGTAGTTTCTATGTACTTTGTGGCCACTGAATGAGATACTCTGGGATAAGTGTCCAACTCATTAAACTCCAGTGGATTTGATTAGAAACAAATGAAGGGAAAACAAATGATTTTATTGAGCGCATAGGGAGTGGGAAGCAGCTGACTTGGTCTTAAATGCACTTGTTCTGCAAGCCTAGGAAGACTGAAAACCAGCGGCTCTGAATGCATACTGGAGTAGGCATACAGGTTAAGCTAATAATGCTTCTCATTAGTTTTCAGTGTAAGAATCACAGCATAGAACAAAAATAGCTGCCTCTGAATCGGCAGAAATAATGCAATTGTATCTTCAAATGAACCTGAGCAAGGGGGTGCTGTGAATCCAGGATGCAGGGTATGGAGGAAGAACAGGTTACTCAGTAATTTACATTAAAGCCAATTCAATGGACATTCCCCCAGCATCAGAGCTCTGCATCTTTCAGCACCCTGATTCAAGATGGTAATCAGGAATGTGTGGTTTTAAATTTGGAAAAGAAAATACAGCAGGTACTCCTGTAATCAGTGTCTGATGTTAAGCATCCATATATTTATGCACAGCAGCAGTGTGGTTTTTCCAGGCAAAGTTTAATAATAACTACAAGAACAGGAGACAAAGCTGAGCAAAGTGAGGCAATTATAAACACTAGCAAAGAAGCAAGGAAGTGAAAGACCTTTTTTTTTTTCTTCCTTTTGGTGCATTATTGTTAAACCATAAAAAATAATAGGGAAATTCCTGCTCTCAGGGAATTTTTATGGAGAAATCTCAATGTGGTCTTGAAAGAAAAAGCCTTGAAACTCCAAGTTTCCAAAAAAAAGGGAGAAACCTGAGAAGTTCAAGTGCAGTAAATCAACAGGAGTTGATGATCTTCACCCAAGGGTATGGAAGGAAATGAAGTGTGAAATAGCAGAGATCTGAATTTATGCAATAAAGGACCATTCCAAGAGTCACTGAAATCAATGGAAATATTCTCTGTATTTCTCTGAAAACTGGATCAGACCTTCCCAAATTAATTCTGAAAAACAAGGAGTACTCACAGGAAGGTATCCATCACCCTTTCAGGTCAGCTGTGGAAAGCACAGCAGGGTGGGGAAGACTGTATCAAGTAGGATTAGCCAGACCAGGAGCAACCCAGACAGTATGGAAAGCTCTCTGTAATTACAGAGCTACATCTAGGTCAGTGCAATGCAGCTCTGTGGGAGCTGGCCCTATAATACTGGGAATGACATGTAACACTATGAGCACCAAGCCAAATCCTACCACCCACAAGGCATAGTAAATGCTTTCAGGATCTGGCCCATCTCAGTGGCACCACTATGTTTGCATGACTACAGTCTCTTGCAGCTCGGCTTAGCTCCCTGGTTGCTAGATGTAGTACATCTGAAAGCTGCTCTTTCTTCCCCGAAATCACTGCTGGCAATCATTTGTCACAGCTAAGGACAACATCTCCCGCTGCTTGGCGATAGGGCTTCTGCACAGACGATGCCTTATGGACAACTTCAAGTTTCCAAAACAGCATGAGTGCGGAGCACAGGCCAGGGTTCCCTTTTCAGATACCAAGAAGCAAACAGTCCCAGCTGCCAAGGATTTTACTTTATTGTCATTTAAGTTGGCTCCTTCTGCACAAGTTGCTGGCGGTCTCACAGTAGCAAGAGTTGAGTAATAATAGTATTTCCATATATGCTCACCTCCAAGCAATGCTTTAGAGGAGAGACTGCTGGGAGAACAGGATGAGGATGGTTTGCATTGGCTGTTCCTTCTCTTTCTCATCAGTCTGTGATTCAAACTAGCATCAAACTACAAACTCCATCATTCACATCCCCCCTGCAGATTTTCCATGTTGGCTCCTCAGCAAGTGGGACTAGACTACCATTCATCAGGACTTGGAGGTGCTGAGAGGGTCCTCTCATCTTGGAAATTCTGAAACAAAGTCATCCACCAGCTTTTCAACAGCCCCATGGCTTTACTACACAGAGCCTGGAGACTGATATATTTTTCCCGGAGAAGATTTCTCCAGAAGTTTGCAAAACCAACACCCCAGGCTTCACCCAGCTAAATACAGGACACTCCCCCTTCCTGAAACTTTCCTCATACTCAGAGAAATGCAAAACAAATAAAAGGAAGTGTCTGGAAGAAGGGTAGTATCACAGAGCTCCAAAATAACTCCCAAAGTCATCAATGTGCCATCCAAAACAACCTCTAAATGCAATGTTAATATAGCCCCTGACTGCTGAGACCCAGTGTTCTTCTTCATTTGCTTCTTTGAGAATGCAAGGCCACCCTCCTCCACATCATCCTCTTCCTTAACATTGGCCTTCACATATCCAAAGTAATCCTTTTCCTAACTTAAAGGCAGAGTCACACTGTTGTAGAGCAGGAACACCTCTGATTTGTTGGTCATCTCAGATAGCAGAAGCTGAAGAATGTCAAGTTTAACAGAGTCCTTTGAAAGCAGATCCCTGCTCATGGTGCTTACCTGGCCTTTTTTAATTAGGTTCAAAGGAGCACCATGGTTTCTTGCTTGCTCTGTGATCAATCCTGGCAAAAAGACGTAGCAATCAGCTCAATCTGTAATGCAATACAATGCCTCAGAACAAGAAAAGACCAACTAAGTAATTGCATGCAAGAAATAAAGCCGCAGGAAAAAGGGAAAAGGGCAGGAGGTGACTGCATTAATATATTGCTCTCTAAGGATATCATCCCACCTGGAAATAATGGGTGCTGTGTGGATTATTGGGTAATGTCGAGAGAGACCATGATTTATGAAGGGCTGATTGCAGCTATTCAAAGCTGTAATGCTGAATTCAGGGCTGTAGTCTGAGAGCTGATAGTGATTTAATGTTTCCATTTTCTGACTTTCCTGGGAGCTGGGAGACTCTACTTGGAATTAATGTAAGTTGCCTCGCATTTCATGTCCCAGACTGTTGTAAATAGTAAAAAGAAATTGTGACATTTCTTATGGCAAATAATACTTCTGTCAATATTTGCATAGCCCTAAAGAGGCTTTAATGGTCACAATTTGTTGAAGATAACTGGGAGAGAAGGAAGGACTTCTCATTACTGCCCCTATTATTTCTTTTGTGGCTGAAAATAGTTTTATGAGACAATGGAATGCAAAATCAGCTATTGTCTTGTTAGTTTGGTGTTGGTTTTCTACCTCATACCAAGCAAGGGTAATGAAGATTTACGCCACTCAACACAATCTTATAGTTTCCAGGAGTTTTTGAACAAAATTGGTGAGCCTGTGTGATGAGTGAGAATTAGACACTTCATGAAGTCCACTGGGAGTTACAATGACCTATCTGTTTTCCACACAAAACCCTCATCTATTCCCAGCAGTGTCATAGCCAAGCTTCTTAGGAACCTGGTCTTGGGACAGGACTTCATAAAATATTTAGGTGCTTACATGCGTTTTTGAGAAGTAGATGAACAACCAGGCAGGAATAGGAGTGTAGTTGAGTTGTGGAGGGGAGCTTACCAGTCAGTACAGGATGATGAAATATGGCATGGTGTGAAATAATGTCTCTGATGACTGGGCTCCAACAGACTCCAGTGTTAATTACCTCTCTGAAGCTGAAATTCACAGGCTGAATCTTCCAGTTGCCTCCCTGCCTGTGGTTGGGTTTAGGAGACTTTATCCCAGATATGTCTTATTTTTCTTCTGGGAAGCTTTGTCTGGGAGAACAAAGGATTGTCTTTGCAGCGTATTTCTGAATCTGCAGATATATGGCACCTGCCTTATTCCCTGGATCACAATGGAGAGTGACGTGTGGTATGCAGTTGGTAATTCAATGCTTCCCACCCGTCAAGTGGGAAACCTGTATTCATTTACCATGTCAGTCTTTACATCTTTAAACCTATCTATCTCACCTCCCAGAACAAAGCCCTGACCTAGGCTATCATCTACACCATGCAACAGAGATGGGCCAGAGACAGAGCAAGAGGGAGAGACTTGTCCTCTACGCTCCCCTACAAGAAACAGTCCAAGATTTCACTCACTGTCTCTTCTTGCACTAAAAAGCTATTCAAATTCATACTGAAAACTTTCCAAGTGGGACAGCCCCAGATAGACCCACCAAGAAGATTTCCCCAAAGCCAAGGTCTTTAGCATTACAGGGTCTGTAGCTGTAGGGCGGGGAGTGATGCCAAAGCTTCCAGACAGTCTCTCCTGGAGCCAAGAGCCTGGAAGAGTAGATATAATCTGGGCTCAGCTCCCAGGTCCACAGCAGGGATCCTGGAAGCTTAGAGAAGCCCAACAAGAGCCAGAACTCTCCAAGTACACTGGTTCCCTGCTGCAAGGCTGTGACTCAGAGCCTGAGCAAGGGGGACAATCTCTAAAGAGTGGGTTAACCAAGCCCAAATGCAAGCTGTCTTCTTCTGGACTTAGTTGGACCAATGCAAGCAATATGCAAGCAGGAAGCAGGGCTTCAAGTGGTCTCTTCTACTACTTGCTGTAACAAGGAAAATCTCTGTGTCAAAAGAGCCCATATCTTTTCAGAGCCATCATGTTTTGTGAGTCCTGCAAGCAGAAATTTATTAGAAATTCAAAATACTTTTTGGTTTATATCCAGCATAGACAGAAGTCAAATTTAAAAGATAAATAAATAAAAGATTGAATTTGAAAGGTGAAAAAAAGAAATATCTTTAAAATTCTGGAATATAACCTTTTGCCAGAAGAGGCATGGATGGAAGGAACTAACTAATTTGAACAAAACACTTCTTTCCCTGTGCGCTGCTAAATGAACTGATATAGCACTCTAAAGGCAGAAATGTGTGCTAGGTTTCTTACCGGTGGGTGTGAGTGCAGCTCCACTGACTTCTGGCAGTATTTCCCCAATGCAAGTTATTCAAAAAGGAGTGCAAAACCCATCAGTTAAATCATTCACAACTACAGTCACTGTTTTATTAGGCTATTTTAAGAAAAATAAAGAATAATTTATTTTAACTAATCACAAATTCAAATCACTTTGCTAGAAAACTATATGCAAACAGCTGTAGTCAGCTCTAATAAGGTTTGGGAGGAAAGCCAGGCATTGATTCGCCTTGTGGAGTTCTGATATCATGCTGGCCATTGTGCAATGGTTGTAGGAGTCAGAAATGGAGCATGCTGGTTTTATCAGAAATCTCTGCCAGTGGAGGAGACAGATGCCTTTTGGACTAACACCCACTGGGCCCTACCACACACACAAAAAGGACTGTTTATTCACTTGTCTGTGGCTTTGTTGCTAAGTGGATGTGTTCACACTCCCTCTGCCTGTTTTGTTAATTCTGACATGTTGTTGTGTAGACACAGCACTTGGCATGCTGCAAAAAGTGGCTTTCAGATAAGGCAAGTCCTTTCCACTGAGCTCTTTGTGAGTTTGGTAACTCTTCCATTCACTTGGCTAGGAAGGATTACAAATAGTGACTAACCCAAGGTGCAACCAGGCAGGCAGCTCAGAATCCCCTTTGTGTTTTTCTCTTTAGAAGATTTTCCTTCCCATTCTTTGACAGGTTTCGATTGCAATGAAAAATTACATCTTTAATTGAAACACAGAGTCCACTAGCAGAAAAGTAAGGAGATCTTGTGGGACAAACACAATACTAGGAGGCAAGAGATGTTAGTTCAGGTCCTGGATCTCCTACAGCCTGCCTGTATGATCCCTAACTAGTCATCTGATACCTCTGTGATTCTATTCTCCTGGTAAATGAGAAAAATGAATTGCAGATTTACTTCTTTTCAGTTAATTTAGCCTACAAGACTTCTTGAAGCTGCCAGTGTCTCCTGTTACCTGTAGGTACAGCGCCTTCCCCAACAGGTTGCAAACTCAGAGAAGATTCCTAACTGCTACTGTAATAATGAGTCATTTATTCTCAAGATCCCTTAACAAGTTATTGTAATTAATAAATAAGGCCAAGAATGACCTTTACTGAAAGCTGTAAACTTTTTAAGATTTAAATACCAGAGCATGCCAGGACAAGAATGTTAAGTCAGCTCCCTATAGAAAGAAAGACAATTATCTCCACTTTAGAGGTTGAAAACTGAACAGGAAGAATAAGTGATAGTTTCCCCATTCCTAATTCCCTATGGAGTTTCTGGGAATTAAACATAAATCTCTCTTACCGAGCTCTTACTAACTGTTTTCTTCTTTGCGTTTCAAAACAAAAAAAAGCCAAACATTTTCCCCAGGTTCCAGAAGAGTCAGCATGAGATTGTGAAGTGGTTTGGGTTTTTTTTCGAGTTCTTCAATTAGCTTTTTTTAAGGAATATTTATAAATTCTAAATTCAGTCATAACCATTTTCTTTTTTGGTTAAGAAAATGCTTCTGTATCAACCAAATGGCAACTTTTCTCCCATTACTAAGTGAAATTGCAATTGAAAGAAATGCAGCTTAAAATCTCTTACCTTGTAACAGAATATGTGTATATTTTAATGCATGTGTACGCATATATTGATATATATATTCTGTAACTGTGAACTGCAAATATTTCTCAGCCACACTAAATGTTGTAAATGAGTTCAGCTCTAGCACTCTTTCCAAAGACATGAATAAACTTTACAGGATAATATACATGAATCTTGACCATATGCTTAGACTTCTCCTGTATATTAATTTCCTGAATAGAGAATCATCTCTGTCAAAGTCACAAAGCATCTTTTACACTGCTAGGTTCCCCCACACACATTACTATAATGTGGTCAGGAACTATGAATTTTTTAGGTACCATTCAGGGGGCATTTTATATGCATATTTCATGAGAGGATGGGGTGGAAATAATATTTTTGGCAGACACTTGCCAGGATATGGATGAGATTCAGGAGAAGATGGCTTTTGATATAAGTAGTCAACTCCACTCAATTTAAACCACGGCTCTTGGGAAGCATTTAAAACACAGAGCTTAAATGGAGCTGCACTGTAAGCAGCACAGAGCAAGCTGTCCAGAATATATGTGTGTGTGTGTAGATATATATTTATATATAGCCAGATGCTCAAGGTCAAATGAACAGGGCCAGCTATTTGGGAACTGAAACTATGAAGCAGTTTGCTAAGACAACTCACTGTTCAGAGCTGCTTACCCCTGAGAGGTTGCTTGGTACCAGAAGTTTTTCTTGGGGTGAACTATGGGATCTAAGTCACTGCAACAGCACCAGTGACAAGGCGCTTCTGAGAAGCTCAGGCCGTAGATGAAGAGAAAATAATAGTGCAAGTCACTGAAGTATTGAATTGTAAAGCCATTTACCTTGTACTGCTGCTTGGGACCTATCACATCCAGACATCTTCCTTCCCAATGAGCTACCAGGCTTTGATCCTTAGAAATGGTGCACAAGTGGGCATAAGTAGAATAACCCATCTGTGCCTATAGTCAACATTTTGTGAGCAAAACTGTGTGAAAAAAAACAACTTCATGAAATAAGTTCAATGCTTAGTAACAGGAGTACCTTGTGCATGGCATCAGGCAGTCAGAGCTTGGTGATGGCCCTGAGTGCACTAAACCAGAAAGCAGACTTGTCTTCTTAAGGCACTCAGTGGAAAACAGGAAGATGGAGAGACACACATATTACATCACAGAAATGAAGGGAATGACTCCTCAGGACACTGCAAGGACACAGAATCCTTGTAATGAGGTCCACCTGAGCTCCATTATGGCCCGGTCCAGACAGCTTCCTATCCAGCCCTAGGTACTTGGCTTTTCTGGCCCCGAGTAGTACTCATCCTTGCTTTTTAGACCATTTACTATTCAGCCAAAAGATGGGAAGAAATGAAAAAACTTTGCTGTCTGAATACATTATGAACAGATTTTGGAAATAAGTAATCTGTATATGTTTCCAAAGTTTCTATTAATCCCTCCTAACTTCAGGCACACAGTGGAGCCAAAAAAAATTAGTAGCATAATTGCCTTCAGTTCCTCTATAATCAGAGTAAAGAGACAAGTACTAAGAGAGGCAGTACTGGAGGTTTTCTTTCTCTTAAGTAATTATAGTCTGTCTTTCTGTGATTGCTGTTTGTTTCAGCCATTTTGATCTCCAGTCCTGTCAGAAAGTACATCTTGGATACTCCGGGATATTTCTTTTGCAAATTTTCTCTCTCAAACCCTTGAATTTCTTTTAAACTTTTCTCCAGTCACCACCTTTACTTCATTTATGGTCTGGATCAAACACAACCCTTTCCTAACTCCATGTGACCAAATCCAGTTTAACCTCTGTTATCAGATTCAACTATAATTTCTGTGTGGGACATTAGTGGTTTAGCAAATCTACTTTGTCTGGTTGATTTCCCAGAAAGAACTGGGGATTTAAAACTCTCCAATAGTATAAGGTCAAATAAACCGTAGATCAGCCACATAGTCTTATTTTGTGGGGTAGTTTTTAACACATTTACTCTCTAAAGATAGTGAAAGCAAGTTCATGAGCAGAGAACTGCTAAGCATACCATTAAAATGGAGTGCTAAGATTAGTCCTGGACCACTTCAGCTTGTTGGCAAGCACCTCCATCAGCCCTGTCCAGGAGCAGTCAGAAACCAGAAAGCATCTGCCTTGGGACCAGTCAGTCATGCTTGCATCTGATCCTGGCGCCTGTCCTGCTGAGAAAGGGGGCTTGTCTTCACTAATTTAATGATGTCACCATTAGAAGAGTGGGAAGTAATATTTCCATGAATAATAATGTACTATGAAGGGCAATCAGTGTTCAAGAACAACATCCTTGATTGTTGGCCAGCCAAGCAACTTAAAGAGCTTTCCTTCTCATTGCATAGGAAAATGAGTTATTGATTTGCACATTGTTACAGGGGGCAGTTCTTAATCATAATTAGGCCACTGTGAAAAGTCAAAGCATTCGAATCATGTGAGGGCTTTCACCATTGCAATCTGGCATCCATATGTTCAATGACAACTCAAGCAGGCTGCTTTCATTTTTCCATAGCTTTTTTTTTTTTCTCTGAAGACTCAATATCATTTACCCCTTTAAATATGTCAGTTCTGTGTTTTTGGATATGCAGCCCCATATTGTCTTTCAGAAGGCTAAGTTAAAACACAGCTCTCTATTTTGATGCACTATGCAGTAAGAAATCCTCTCTTTGAGAAAAATAAGACATGACAATCACCATTGTATTGTGAGATACTCCCACAAGCTTGCATATTTCAATCTGAGTATAGGTTGCTTCAGAACCTTACTAAGTTTCTTAAAGTAAATTCTGAATAAAAGTAAGAGTAGCCAAAAAATCTTTTAGCTGATT
The DNA here is from genome assembly GCA_009867235.2 of Psittacus erithacus. Lineage (NCBI taxonomy): Eukaryota > Metazoa > Chordata > Aves > Psittaciformes > Psittacidae > Psittacus > Psittacus erithacus. Next base: position 63,179 of record WYDI02030213.1, read on the forward strand.
GCTAATCTCAGGCACTGAATACATCATTCAGATATTTCCAGACATTACTCAAATATTTCTAGCTGAAAGGTTTAGTGTTTATGTCCATCTTGGGTTTGGTTAAGAAAAATTGGGAAAAAAACCCCGTCAAACTAAAGTCTCTTCCTCAAAGGCGTCTAAAAGCAGTTGGCTTTCACCAGTGGAGATAGATGCATATTCCCTCTCATCATGGAAAAGGAGCTATACGAGTGAAAGAGTGATGGGGGCTCATATGCAAATAGGTTTCTATTGGCCTGGAGTATATTTATTCAAAAAATCAGATATAGTTCTCAAATTTTCAAATGGGCAAGGTCTGAAACCATTGTACAGTAAGAATGGTAGCAAAATATCTTGGTGGTTTTAAGGGGAAGGATGATCATATTATGAAAGGGTTGAGACCCTTCCTGACAAAAAGAACAGGATTCCTTATACCCTGCAACACAGGCGGTGCTCCTTTTGTACATCGTGGGAATGGAGGGACTCCTGGGTAGTGGTCCTCTCAGCCTAAGGTAATATCTGAAAAAGGCTTTAGAAATCACTTCTTAAACATAGCAGATTCTTTCTACTGTCTATAAAGTGAGTGTAGTGTTACTGGGTAAGATGAAAAGAGCTACACCATAGGAGTCAGATGATATGAATCCCATCAATGGGGCAAGCCTTAGTTTCTTTTAATCAGACATATCAAGTTTTTATCCAAATCTAAAGTTTGAAGAAAACCCACATTTTTTCTGAGGACTTGAGTACAAAGTAGAACTGAAGATGACATAAAGTATTACAGGAGAAAAATGCATCTTAGCTTGTCTGAAAAGCACAGGAATTCATCAAATTCGTCAGTCCTGCTTTGGGTCATTCTGTTCTGAGTTACTTCGCCTTCCAAATACCTCCTTAAGTGTCCCATAATGTACATACCCCAGGGCCCTTGCTTTCAATACTATTCAGCTTTCCCCAGCAGTGAATCCAGTAGGAAGCAGGAAAACAAACATCATTTTTTTCATACACTTTTGAAAGCACCCTAATGAGGATCTTCTGCTGCCTCTATGAGGTATATAAACAAGGCTGAGATAAGGTAATAGAAGGGATAAGAAAACAGAGATTAATTTATGCCAGCCTAAATCTACAGCAATTTTATCATGCAAAAATGATAAAATGGGATAAGAGCAGAGATACACTTTCAATATAAGAGATTTTCTTAGTGCTCTAAAGCCTTAATTAGCAAAAGAGGCTAAAAATAAATAAATAAATAAGTAAAGTAGAGCCTAAAAGCATCTCAGACTCTATTTGAATGGGCAAAATATTACAAAATTGCCACTTTCACCATCTGTTCCTTAGAAACTAAGAGTAGGAAGTTTCAGAAAGTTGAGAGTTTGGAGCCACTGAAGGATTGAGGAGCCTTGAAGTAGTCTTAAACTCAGTTTCTCCAGTAAGCATACTGGCAGAATCTGTTCAGAGGGCTATGCTACATGACGTCTCACTAGTACACCTCCAACTCTTCATGTTGATGAACCACATGACATCAACCTTCTCTCCCTGGCCCTGAGAAAAAAATTGTGCTTAACATAACCATTTTTATATTTATGGTGATACTAGTTTGTCTTAGACGATGTCTTCATGGCTGTTTGGCAGCTGATAGGTCATTTGTGTTATCACAAGAGGCCCTTTACAGCAGTGTATTGGGACGATAGTTTTCTTAATACGTATTGGAAGAACTACTTCTTTCATATGGCCTCAGTCTTGCAAATACTGAAAAGACGAAGCTGAAAATGCCTTGTTTTCCTGAAATCCTTAAGCATATAACATTATGATCTACACTGATGACCAAATTGCATTCCTCATTTCCTCATGTGAAGCCTAAGCAACCCATTGAAACAGAAAAGTCTGCACTTGCATTATCCTAATGAATTACTTCTTTTGTGAAGCCTGCTGTAGTAAATTAATTGATTTGATATGATTTAGAAGGACAAAATTTTCCACTGTCTCTTGGCATTTTACCTCAAATCTGCCACATCCAAAAGACCCACAGAGAGCAGAGGAGTTAAATGAGGGACAACAGAACTTGCTTCTCCTCTGGCTTCCCACCCGCTGCAAAACCAAGAACCATTCTGCATGGCAGCGTCCCCTCTCCTACCCCCAGCCCGAAGTACTATGAATAAGGACCACAGTTCTCCGTTCACTCAGGAATGCCAGATATGAAACCACAATCAAGCTACGATCTCTTCAGCACAGCATGCTCCACATGCCAATCAACATGTTTGTTGAAAAAAAATGATTCTGCTGGAATAAGTTTCTATTATAAGCTCTCACTGTATACATTTTTTGAAGTTAGTGTATAATTCCTGCACCAGAACCCAATATCTTTTTCTGTTTTACAACTGCACATAAATACAACTGCCTTCCATCTAAAAAAAATAAATATTCACAATGTCTGTTCAGTTTGCCTTCTTGCAGCATCCCTCTCCCTCTGCCCAAATATAATCGCACTTTCTAACCCCAACCACTTGTAGGGGGGAGATCCAAACAAATCTCACATTCATAAACTCAGATGACAGCCACCCTGTGTCATAGAAATAGCATTAAATTTATTGGAGCCGTTAGCACAGTACAAAGCAACTGGAGTAAACAGTGACTTCCAAAAGAGACAAAGTTATTTGGAGATGCTCCAGCATGCAATGGCAAAGACATTGATAGCTGCAGCAATTATTATTTCCTTTCCTCATACCCTTCCTTTTCCTTTTTGAAGTTTGGCCAAATGAGTTTCTCTGCAGATGAGGAGGCACTGGAATCTGCTGAAAATGAGGGCAATTTCTATGGTTTCCCTCAGGTTTTCAATAAAAGAATAAAAACACTTCTAGCTTACACATCACCACAAATTCTGGGTGGGAATAGTGTTTGGCCCAAGAATACACTAACTGGGTCTTGTTTTTCTCCTGGAACTGGTGAAGCAGGTTGCCTGACCAAGCGATTTGTGGGCTAATCCTTATCTGTGAGAAGAAAATAAGAAAAAGGCCAATTTGTCTGGAATTAATATTTTGGTTTTTCTTTTTTTTGGTTGTTTTTTTTTTTTAAAATAACTGAGCTCCCACAAATCTGAGCTGAGGCCAGAAAGATGGTTTCAAGATTAAAGCACAAAATTGGTAAGTAGGATAATTATTACTATTGGTAGCATTGTTCCTGCTCTTAGCAGCCTCACACCCAAACCAGAAAGCTGCTGAAAGAATTATGCAAACACTGAACAGAAAAATAGTCCTTGCCCCAAATAACACAGTCTTATGCAAGATACAGAAGGACTAACAGGGAAAGTACAGGGACATGGTGAGCAGTTGATAGCCTTAATGAGGCAAAATAAAAGGAACTCCAGAGTCACCTTCTTTTTCCATCTGCCTGGTTTCTTTACACTACGCTACACAGCAGACCTTTGGATCAGGGTGTCTCTCTTTCTATGCATTTATACAGCTCCAAGCATCATCTCTGTTCTGAGGAAAAATCTGGGGAAGCTTTCAGCAAGTTTCTAAGTGAAAGGTATTCAAATGGATAAGACAGTCAGTCTGGCCTTGTTTGTGATCTTTATTCTTGTGTTAAATTCATATGTACATGGGATTGTGCCATGTGTTTTCAGTCAGCCCTCGGATGTGGGATTTTATACAGGCAGAGAAGACATGCTGGGAGGAGCAGGAGGTTTCAACAGCAAAGCGTGCTGCAACTGATCCTCTTGGCTTAACTGCTGAAATTGTTACGTTTCTTTTGTGCTAGGAAGAGGAGGAAAGCTGGGCTAGTGTGAAAAGCTGAAAAAAACTGTACTTTGGAAACAGACCTGAGCATGAACCAGTGGTCTGAGCACTGAATCAAGACCTGCCTGAAACTGTTTAAGTTTCTAAATCTTGCTGATATCTTTGAGGAAATTCAGCAATATACATGCACATTCCCATGGTGTTTTGCCCTATCTGGTACTTCTGCTTATCACTGCACTCCACGGTCTTGCTTCAGTCAAGACAGCCCTAACCCAAGACCTGTTGCACAGTTAGATCCTTTCAAAGATTTCTGGGCCAGAAAAAATTGCTTCACAAATCAAAGAACTAACATATATTTATTACCCCCTTTGTTGTGTATTATTAATTGGCATCCTAAAAATTATCCACAGCACCTCAGAATGTTTGCACACAACAGCAACAAAACACCTCATTCCTAAAACTGTTGTAGAAAGTATGTGACGCCACACAATCCTATAACACAGTAGCTTCATGCAACATTAACTCACAGAGCACCCTAATGGAGCACATCGTGGACATAATTAGCAACACCACAGCATGCTTCAGTACCAGCTGTGGTCTTGCTTCAAAGACTTATAAAGACCCGTCTGTTAACTCATTCCAGAATAAGGGCCAGGATTGCGTAATCCAGTACCTAAAGGGGTGATGCAGATGATGGAGGCAGAGCAGAAGATTTCTACATCAAAAGGGTTGTCAGCACCTGAAAAGTGTCATGCACTCTGCTTGTTTTGTACTTTTTCCAGATTAAAATTTTATATGGGTTATGTGCCAGCAGGAGGCATTTCAACAGCAAAATGAAACTGATCTCTCCTGAAAAGGTCGGCTCAGAATTCAGTTAAGCTCACCATCACCCGTTGGTTTTATTCTTTTTTTAAGACTGGTTTTGAACACATTGTGGCAGGATTTGTTACTTCCAGGGTTTTCTTTTGACACAGGAATCTGCTGTCTGTAATTCTGAGAGCTCTTTATTAGGTAAAAGCCAGAAATTTAACCATGTGTTGTCATCAGTAGATGTTGTCATCAGCATGTTGGCAGTCTTCTGGCACCATCCTCATGGGGTGTTGTGACAGCTGATAACAAGTCCCACTGAAGATCACTGCATAACATGGTGAAAGACTTATGGAGGCTGTGACTAACTTCAGAGGGGATATGCCTTTCAAGCCCCTATTTTTTCTCCAAGGACTATAATGTGAACTTGGCTCAGATACCAATATTTACATTGTAGAGCTGTAAGGTCAGATGAAATTAACTCCAGACTTGAGGTCAAAGTGCCTCACTGTTTGCTGTATGTAACTCTGAGGGGTCTCCGAAGGCTGAGAGTTATCAACATGACAACATGGGCTCATACATGCAACCATGACATCCCCAGATAGATGCATGGGCTTCAGCATCCTAAACTCACTCAGCAGACCCATATGCTCCAAGGCAAGCTCAAGCCTGCCTTTTTTACATTCCCAGGTTTTTGTCCCATTATCTCCTCTAGGTAGTCCCAGTCTCCACTCTCAGTAGTTTTTGTCAGTCTCAAGATAATCCTGTTTTCCCTTCAGAGCTCTTGGCCCCAGTCTCCTGGAAGTCCTCACAGTGTGTTCTCAGATGTCCTGTTTCTCATGATCCCTACATCTCAAAGCATGAGGCTCAAAATTTCCCCTCCTAGCTCCTTTACCTATATGTCTTTTATGTTCATTCCTCCCCTGTCTTCACATCAGCTCCCCACTGGATCTCACACTCCATGTTTTTCTGTATCTAAGATTACTGTACTAATCTGTTCTTTATCCTTAATTCAGTCCCAGATCATGTTCTCTTTTCAGATTGTTATGGTAGCCTCTTTGCTAATCCTGAATTTCACACAAACAAAACAGCAATTTCCCTCTCTCCTTCCACTCTCTCTTCTCCCACCCTCAGCTTTGCTCAAAGAAATACTAGAACTATTTTTGCTCAAGCTTAAAAAAGAGATTCCAAAATTTCATTTCTGAGAGGTGAAGTATGACAGTATTATAAGCACCAGAAAGCAAGGACACAAATGTCGGTCAACTTAGAAGTAGTGGTATGTAGCTTGACCAATGTATCCAACAAGCATGGCAAATACATACACATAAACAGAGCCTGGCTTTGCTAAACAGACTTAGAAAATGTGGCTGAAAACCACCTGACTGGCTCTAGACCTGCAGGTGTTCAAGAACTGCTTTAAAGCCACCTTTTACATACTTGCAAGAGGAACTGTTTAATCAAACCAATACTGCAAGAAATAAACACGTCCTTTAACCACTAAAAGGTGCCTGTGCAGTTTGTAAAAGTTACCAGCACCTTGAAACCATTTGAAATTCTGCCTTCATTGTGTTTCCTCTTCATTAAAATAGTTGCTGAGTTAATGGACAAGATTGCTGCCAGTCTGGGCTAGCGAGGTGGGAAATACGAGAAGCTACTTGTTCAACAGTAGGCAGGCCTCCAAGCTGTATCTCAGGCAAGATTTCCACTGTTTATAATCCCCATGTGCTGTCACCCCATTCACAAGTATTAAATTCTTCACTCATATTTAAATAAAAAAATCAGCAAAAGATTGCCTTCATAGGTATCAACATTTTTGAACTAAGTATGCAGTTTTCAATGCCTAGTTCCTGCCACTAACATCCCTATACTTTACAAACCATTAAAATCTGCAAAATATATCCATTTATGCTCACTTCAAGGGAAAACTACTTCAATTAGGAGTAGAAAAGATGAGCCACACTTGTTTCCAGGTTTATCTTTACACTGGGTTGTTGTTAAGAAACTTTGTTCTGTGGCCAACAGCAGACTATCATTCCACCTTCCTTTCTCATTTTCAAAAGCCCATGACTCCCAATGATAAATGACTCCCAACCACAAATGTTTGGTCTTAGTGCAGGAATAACCAAGCAAAGTCTGGAAGACTCATTTACACTAAAAGCTGTTCTTCAGGATTTCCACAGGGAAGAGACAATGTGGAAGAAGTGTGTTCCTACGGCTCAACTTCAATTTATAGTTAGAGCCAAACACGAAACAATAAATTCCTTAACCAAACATTCCCTTATGTTGATTCCATGAAAAAAAAAACCCAACCAAACCAAAACAAATCAAACCAAAACAAAACCTTTACAAGATTTCAGGCTGCAGCAGCTTACTGTGCTGACCGTTGTCAGAGAGTAGTGCAGGTTGGAAGGGACCCCTGTTGGAAGGGTACCTCAAATGCAACTTGTTCAGCCTGTCAAGTTCTTACTGAACGGCCTCCCTATCTTCTACTTATATCAGTCATTTTCCCTTTTTTAAAGTTATCCATGATTTTGTTGAGGTGCTTTCTGTCCCACTTTCAAAGTCATTAATGATGATGTTCAACAGTGTCACTCCCCATATTGATCCCTGAAGAAAACTGCTAGAAACTGATCACCAATTGACTGGAAAAAGGGAAATATAACCCCCATTTTCAAGAAGGGGAAAATGGATGACCCAGGGGATTACAGACCAGTCAGTCTCACCTCTGTGTCTGGCAAAATCTTGGAGCAGATTCTTCTGGAAGGCATGCTAAGGCACATGAAAAACAACAAGGTGCTTGGTGACAGC
>WYDI02030216.1:7477-33510 GCA_009867235.2 Psittacus erithacus
GGCTTGGAGCAAGCTGCTCCAGTGGAAGGTGTCCCTGCCCGTGGCAGGGGCTGGAGCTGGAGGAGCTTTAAGGTCCTGATCCCTGCTTCAAGCCACGGAGCTCAAGGGACCCTGAGCGCTGCTGGCTCCACTGGATATGCCAAACCCCATTAACAGATAAAGTGACCAAATGAATAGAGTACAGAAAATTAACCCTTTTTATTGATGCATTGCAATTGTTCTACATTTTTACCATATTATGTAGAAAATACTTAAAATACAAGCTACTTTGTAAAACCAAAGACAAACATTGAATCCAAAGATAAACTATGTTTTCACAATGGACCCTTTTCCCATATAGTTAGTATTAAATCTTTAAATAGCTATTTCTTCTGTTAAAATGATTTTTACATACCCCCTAAGTACATCAGCAATACAAACATAGCTCAGTAATTATCAGAAACTACCTGTATCTAGCGCCTTGTAAAAAGGAAGAGCACAACCATAAAAGAAAGTTAGGTTTTACACAGTTACTAGCATATCAAATACATTTAATAAAGTAGGAATTCCATCGCAATATCAAGAATTCAAGCAGAAATACTAACATTACATATAATGTACTGCTACATGTAGTGAGATAGATATATTTCAAGCTGAATCTGAAATCACACCTTATATAAAGTTTAGCAACAAACAACCATGTGGACATGCGGAACCATTCAGAAGTTGAAATCAAAAGAAAAGGAAGCAGGGCTGTGCCAATCCGGTCATTCAGAAGCAATTTAGTTTCATGACTAAAAGAAAATGCCGAGTCAGAGGTAAATGACTGCATCCCATCAATTAGGTGCTAAGCAGGAAAGCCTCCGAAGCTGCCCCTGCAGTGGCTATCACAGCTGTGAATACAGGTCAGGTAATGAGACTGGGTTTACAGGTCAAGAATCACACAGACAAGTCTAGATGGGACCATGGCCACCAAAGCCTCAACAGGTGAATCCCAAACTGGTTCCAAATACATTAAAGGGTTCCAATTTCTATCGGAGATAGCACACTTCTTTAGAGCGTGCGCAGTGGCTCTGACAATGAGAGGCAATTCTTGAACTGAATTTGGAGGCTGGGTAGCTGAGGGTCCCCTTAGAGCTGACTACAGCACCTTTAAATTGGGCAACACATACTGAGATCGCCGGGATCCAGAGATGAAATCTGGCCCTCCTGGGATGGGGAATTTTGTCTGCCTGGTTTCTGCTGTGCATCACAGAGGAATCGCAGGGTGTTTTTACGTAGTCATTTCCAACTCGTCCTCCTTGGTCCCATGCTCTTGGGAACTCGGGCAGCGGGAAAGATGACACCGCGCTTTGTGAATACATCTGATTGGGTTTAATTATGTCCTAGGGATTCCCAATGGTCATTTGAATTGCTTTTTGCCAGGGAAGCAGGCAAGTTCTTCTCAAAATTATTATTAGATTTTGCTAGAAGTCCTTTTTTTCCTGTTAGGACTTCATGGAAAACACTTTACAATTTGTAAACAGGGAATAACGTTTTCCTAAACAGAGGAATTGCCTTTTGATGGAAAGGCACAACTCTGTAACCCAGAGGTATCTCAAGGCAAGTACTGAACACAAGCAATGTACTATGGAAAAAAGTAAGAAAGTGCCTACAGCAACAGAGAGCATCGCTTACACCAGTGACATGGCATAGCAAGGTCAGCTGGTTATCCGCACGCTTACAGAAGGGCTCTGACTGAAAATACACTGAACAACATCGCCAATGCTACTGTCCAGTTCCAAAGTCCTCGATCCTTCCACCTGAAGAGATGCCAAGCCTTGGACAGTTCGATTCCAGGTCAGTCCAGACTCTCTTCTATCAATAACGTGGAATTTCAGAAACGGCCTTTGGACCTCTTGGCACTCGGAGAACTGGCCTCTTTTCCACTGGGACGGAACATAAACTGGGATTCACGGCTCCCAAAACCTCTTATTGCTGCAGTAACATGACCAGCTCGAGCCAGTTTATCATCTACTTGGACAAGATACTTAATCTACGTACTGAGGATGGAAATGAGCATTTCCTCTGAACACTGACTAGGGCTACAGCTGACAAACCTTCCCAACAGCTCCACATTAGCAGTAGCATTATAAAACTTTAATGGTATTATGTGCTTTACAGCAGGCTCTCTTTGGTATAAATAATTCTATCACCAAGCTAGCAATATTTTACAGGAAATGTCTGCTCTTAACGTGGGGGAAGGTAACGCCATACTAACCTAATAGAAAAGTGATTGCACAGATTTAATCACTTCGGCAATATTAGACTAAACATTCCAATGCATTCCCAGCACTACCTTATTCGAAATGCACTGACAGACATTTAACAGTATATGTGCCATTGTCAAGGAAAAGCTTTAAGGAAACATCGCTTCACTCCAAACAAAAATGTAGCTTTTTTTTTCCTTTTTTTTTATGATATTAGCATTGAAACTGAGAACAATGCACCTATGCAACATACTGCTGTTCTTGCTGTGATAAGCTTAGTGAATTGCTTCAATTAGACGGGGGCTTGCTGGTCCCTCATAAGGCAAGCTCACTGTAAACTCTAGTCACACTACATCATCATTTAAGGCACTACAATAAGGGGACACACCAAACAACTCTTCATCACACATACCTGTGCAAAACAAATCAGAAGGTATCCTTGTCTCTCGTGAAGCTCTACTCCTCTCTCAGTGCTACAGTGATGAGCTCTAACCATTGCATTATATCACATACATTCCAACATGAATCAATTCATTTTGGTTTAAATACAAAGGATACATCAAACTCCATCCCCAGGAACGTTTAAGAATTAGACAAACACTAAGTACAGAATTCAAGTATAATCACTACACATTTTGATTACAAAGACAGAACATTTGGGGTTAGCAGGAAGTTTCGCTTGTTATATTTTTCTAATCAATATGTACATATTTCATTTTATGTAAAATATTAAAACACCACCAATACAAAACTTCTAAAATAGTTTTAAATTCAGTAATAAACTTTAAAATCTGGATTTTTTTCTTTTTTTTTTTCCTTTTTCTTTCTCTCTTTTTTGTATTTTTTTTTGCAATTCCTACATGCATGTACTGTATACAAGTCTTATTAAGAGTGCTTTAAAGTAGCTGTTGACATATCCAGGAGTATAAAAAGCTGTACACATCAATACAGTGATGTTTCATTGTATGTCAAATTCAACTCCCTCCTCAATGAATCACGTGAGGATTAAGAAAAACAGAACAAAGGAAAGCCCTGTGCTTCTCGGAAGGAATCCAGCTCCAGTCTGGGGCCAGCATCTCCTAAGTTAGAGAAACCCAATTTTAGAGCAATGCTGTGCTGTTGCTTCTTGGCTGAAGATGGCAGCATCCCAACAAAGCTGCTGAGTTCTGTTACCCAGTGAGAGCTTGAATACAGGTTGAGAAACAGAATTGTGTGATGAATGCAATAAAAATGCAGCTGGTTTATGGAGACACGTAACTGTCAAGAACACAAAAGGGATCTCAGAGTTTACATGGACTCCTGAATATGTAACATGGCTACAGGAGGCAGCTGCCTTGACCAGTCCTTAAACAAAGCAGAGCGGTAAACAAAACACATTGACAGTAACATGGAAATGGCTTTTGCAGAACCAAGAACCTTGTTAGAGACAAAGTGAATGAGAGAACAAACGTTAAACTATGAAGCTTGGTTTTAAAACTGCTCCAGCAGATAAACATGCATTGCAGTTTTAGTGGAAAGATGGATTTGTGTAAGCTGCTAAAATATAATCTGCTAGTTTTGTTATAAATAGTCATCAGGGTCTGTCTGCCAGGACATGGATGTTCTCTGCCCTTTGGATTTGCACAACAGAACAATTTGATATAAACGTGACTAAGAAGCTTTTAAAAGCATCTATTTAAAAATAAAAGTAAATAAAAGTTTAAAAACTGAGTGTTAGTGTTAGCAACACTGAATTAGAGTTGGTAACACTAACCAAGTCTAGTAACGCCAACGTTCTGGTGACAAAGCATGCTGTTCAGTTAGGGACTGAACTCGCTAGAGCTGGTTTTGAGCAACACACAAGCAACCCAGGAAGAAACAAAACAGGGAGAAACAAGAGAAATAAAAATTCAGACAGCCATTACCAGGTAAATGTTCACCAAAATTTCTTCTCCAACACCCCCGGCCCATTGCTTTCTGGAAACTACAAGTATGAGTACTGGTTGATCTTTGTAGGGCTCAGCGGATATCCAGTGTAAATAGTAGATCCTCTGGAAGCACCAATATAGGACTGGGGAGCAAACTGGGGCTGGTACTGGGCAGGTGGAACATTTGCAGAAGTCAGCAGACTTGGACCAACGCTCACAGGGACCTGGTGGACAAGCGTGCTGGGATGGGCAGCGTACGTGGTGTGCCGTGAAGAGCCCTGAGGAGAGAAGAGGTGGGCAATGGAGGTGGTGGAGCCCAGGGTTGCAGCAGTGGTTGGAGCATAAGTGTACATATGTGGCTGGCTGGACAAATGTGCACTTGCTGTTGCTGCTGCAAGGTGGGGATGCACTGGGCTGCTGTGCTGGAACGCATAGGGAGCCTGAGAAATAGTTGATGCAAGGGGTGCCACATAAGCTTGCTGCCTACGTGGGACAGCATTTCCACTTCTCTCCTGGGAGGCCAGCACTGTTGTTTGCTGGTTCTGTAGGGAGAAGGAGTAAAAATAAGGTTAGTGGCTCAGAAGGTGAGCACAGAAGGGTCAGCCAGAGCTTTCCGATCAACACCTCTGTTCGAGCTGCAAGACTGACCCTTCTGCAGATCCTCCCTTCCCAGCTCTGTGAAACCCTCAGATTTGAGAAGGGTTATATTGCAGCTTCTCTAAGACAAAGGTTACACTTCTCCTCTACAATGGGATCAAACTGCCATATCTGGGGTACACCACTACACAGCTGTACAAGCACAGGCAGGTTCTAAGACTGACCCAGCCCTTGAGCTCCTCACACATTGTTTCTTTGGCACCTTAGTGTGAGTGCAGTCATTTTAGCACAAAGCCCATCTTGTTCCCATACCAGAAATGAACTGGAGCTGTAACACTTCTTCTCTTCTAAATGGCTACTGCAGCTTGACTCGAAAAATCAAGAGCAGGGACACAAACTGAAGTGAAACTAATCCCAAAGTTTCAAGGGAAGTCAGGCGCTAGTTGTTAGTTTGAGACACAAGGTCCAGCCTTAATAAAAGAATTCTTTGCCTTGAGAAACTTCACCTATACTCCCTAAAGACTTTACCTTGCCTACCTACAAGATAGAAGCAGCTTTAGAGAACTGTTCTCCTCAGTTCTTTGAAGCTGATTGTCCCTGCCATACAGCATAGTGTTTCTAAAGCATCACGTTCAAAGGTCAGCAGAAGTCACACAATGCTTACCTGGCTGAGATTGAGAGGCTGCACACCATTTGTCACCACGCGATGTGAGCGGTACCCAGTAGGTGTTATACAGCATCCTGATGACTGCCCGCTCATGGAGGCCACTGGCTTGGTCTTACTGGTACTGCTCAGGATGCCTGAAAGATTTCAAAAGCTTAGTCTGTTCTTCCCTCTTAAGTGCTGTGCCCTGTGTAACCAGCTTAGGCAACTGTGATAACCAGCTTAGGCAACCAAAGAACACAACGGGACTATTTTTGTAACAAAGCCTTTCCTTCAATTATGAATTAAAATCTGACCATACAAGAAATAATCAGGAATATTTACAGATCTTTCTAAATGCAAAAAGCCAAACATAAGTGAAAGGGAAATCTACCAATGAAACTGAAAACAGACAAAGGCTTGCCCTCTCAGAACAGCAGCTGTGAAACCTAAAGCCGCTGAAGGCCCAACGCAGATAGTCTAAAACTTCAAGGACAAAGGTGTCAGGGATAATACAGCAGCTGAGCCATGGCAAAAACCATACCTACCTGACACTTGGGTAGCTACAACGCAGTCACTGAGCTGGGTCTTCAGTGGTGGCACAATGATATTCCGGGAGCTGGAGCTGTCAGCTGCCTCTCTAGCTGGCAGCTCCAGGGCACCGCCTGTGCTCTCCAGAGAGGCAAGTGTGTCTATGGCATAGGGGCTGTTCAGGGAGGAGTCAGAATCAGGGGAGTCATTAACAGTAACATAGCTGATGACATTGGACCTCTGCTTCATGCTCAAACTGCAGGAAAGAAAACAAAAAAACAACCAAACAAAAAACAGATGGGAAATATTCTAGCTTTTACCACAAGATACAGGAAATCTCCCTCTGGGATCTCATACCCTCCCTCCTTGTCAGCTGGAATTCTCATTAACTAGAGACACAAAGAGCACAGCAAACATGACACAGATTCTTCTGTCTTAGGCAGTGCTTCTTAGCTAGGCCAGGGCTTTGCATGGAGTGTTCTCCACAATCCTTGATGCTTGGGCTCAGATCCAGACAAATCAGTACCGGCTACTTAGAGAGACTTCCTACCTGGCAGGTTTGTACTTGCTGTCCTCTTCTTCATCAGTGTCACTGCGAATGGTGATGACACTGACAGGTGGGCTTGGAGTGTCTGGGATCACGATGGGCTGGTGCTGCTCTGGCACTAGGATGAGCACATTGGAAGAGGAGGAGGTGGAGCGCAGAGGACTGCTGCCAATGAGCGAGTAAACCTGGGAAGGCACAGTCTCTACAGTTGAGCTGGGCCTGAAAAGATAACAGAGCAGCATTGAGCTACATGCCAGCAGGCTGGGACAAACCAGCACTGAGAACAAGCAGGCTCCAGCAGGCTGGAGCACACATACAAGAAGAAACACAAAGAGAACCTCAGTACAGACACTCATACACGAGTGGTACAGAACACATCCCAGAAGGGACCAACATAGTGATGCTCTGAAGAGGACTGATTCATCCAAACACTGTCAGAAACCTGCCACCCCTTGTTCAACAGATGCCAGTTGTACCACATGTATTGCTATGGCATCAACACACCCCCAGTGTGTAAGAAGCCCCCCTTTGACCAGTACAATAAAACACTTGGTCAACTATGTTCCCTGAACTCTCACTGAAGTTAGTATCATTTATATCAGTAACTACAGTACAGACACTTTTCCCACCACATCTTTAAAGCAACTGTAGCACATTAAAAAGTTATATGATTAGAGAATGCCTTTGTGATCAGAAGATCAGTTTTTCACATCATTAAGGCAACCTCTACTCTCCTGCATTCAGCTGTAACAGTTACGTTTCTCCTGCCTAGTACGTGGTGCAGTGCTGTGTTCTGGCTTTATTCTGAATGAGCATGACGCTGGTAACACACCAGTGGTTTAGTTGTTGCTCAGTAGCACTTACCCTGATCAAGGACTTTGCAGTCTCTTGTGCTCTGCCAGTGAGCAGCACAAGAAGCTGGGAGGGAGCAGAGACAGGACCCCTGACCTTAACTAGCCAGAGGGGTATTCCATATCACATCTGATATCCATATCATATCCATATCCATGTCATGCCCAGGATAGAAAACTGGGGGGAGTGACCTGGAGGGCCCCAATCACTGCTCAGGTTGGGCCAGGTATCAGCCAGTGGGTGGTGAACAAATGTATTGGGCATCACTTGTGTTACTGGTTTTATTTTCTTTCCTTCCCTTTTAATTTTATATTCTCTCCTCTTGTTATTTCCCTTATCATTATTATTATTAGCAGCAGTGGCAGTAGCAGGTTTGTATTATACTTTAGTTATTGGACTGTTCTTATCTCAGCCCACGGGATTTACATTCTTTTGATTCTCCTCCCCATCCTGCCATTAGCGAGGGTTAAAAAGAAGGAGTGAGCAAGTGCCTCTATGGCTCTGAGTTACCAGCTGGGCTTAAACCACAACATCTACAAACACACCCACATCTTTCTAGGACTGGAAAAGGAAGCCTTACTTGGCCGCACTTGGTGCTGGCTGCTTGTTCTTCTTTGCTGGAACATTGCTGCTCTGCTGTTGCCTAACAACATGAGTAACTCCAACACTCAGAGGCTGTGCTGTGGCTAATGTCACATGGTTGGTCAGTAGTGATGGCTGCTGCATGAGAGTGCTATACTGATTTCCATGGGAATGTGCATTCCTGGAGCAGAAAAAAAAGAACAACCGGATTCCATGACTACACTGCAGGAAGAGCAAGCTGCACCGAGCCCCTGCATGGCTCTGAAGGGAAGGGAGAAATTCTGTGCTATCCTGGGACAGCACATATTCCCACGTGGCACAGAGCTGGACTCTATGCATTCCCTACCTCCAGTCAGCCAATTGCTGGCTGCCGCTGATGGTCTCCGGAATCACGGCTGCTGGCTGAACAGAGTTGTGCAAAGCAACCCCTGGGAGCTGCTGCCAGGTAGAAGGAAGCAGAATCTGCTGGGTTCCCCCAGGCCAGGCCTGCTGCAAAACAACAAACAAGACACACAGGTTCACTAGACTTCGGTTCCTACTGGGAGAAAGAGATTTGTTCCAAGCAATAAACACACTTGTGTAGATTGTTAGCTTGCAGAGATAACGGCACAACACTTGTGCTCTCTTGAAAGGTCTCAGTAGAGTAAGAGAACAAGAAAACCAGAGAAACATGCTCTGCTAACCTTCTGTATCACAGATATCACCTGGGAAAAAGCGTGTTAATATTGTGCAGGATACTGCACAATGCAGCCATATGTTGCACTGTCAGATGCAGCATGAGCACTCAGGACTTCTGCATGTAAGTTTACAAGTGCTGCTCTGCAGGATTCCAAAACAGGAAAGCAATCTGGTCCTTTCTTGGTTTTCTACCATAGAGGGCTCACACTAAGAGAGCTGAGACAGTGCTGTTATCTGGGAATGCGCCCCGCTTCAACTGAAGTATTTAATTAAAAGGACAATAAGTGGCAGATACTGTCGATTCATCAATTTTATCAATGTTCCAGTCCAAATTGACAAAAAGCAGGTTTTTTTCTAGGGGGAAACCGAAACTAAAACCCAAAATAAATTTGGCAGTACAGTATTTCCACGATTTGGAAGATCTATGGTGCTCTGTCTTGCAGTTTAAACTGCAAACCCATAAAACTGCTGCTTTAAATAATGTATTTCTGCAAGTAACAGATCCACTTACTACAAATACCAGTTCCAAACAAGAAGCCTTCAAAGCAGAGAGCTGCTAAAACCTCTGCCAATGTAAGCAGAACAATAATAGTAATAATAATATTAAAAATAAAGAGAAATATGTTAAAGTCACACCATGCGTCTTTCCAAAAGCCAACACCTGCACAAGACAAAGCAGAGAGTTTAATACAGCAAGATATAAATCCCCAATGAGAGGCAGAAATCGGGCCTTCCAAGCGACGAACTGTTTTGACAGAGGAAGGACAAAAATACGCAAAGCTTAGCAAATGGCTAATGCAAACTCAGGGGAAGCAGCAAGGGAGAAGTGTCGGAAGCACTAAAGGTGAGCAAATTCACGTCAAAGGCTCCCAGAATCCAAACAGAAATAGGAAGTCCTCCAGAGAAACTCAGAATCCAGGCTCATAGTATGGAGAGAGCTGGCTCTGATCTCCACTGCTGTACAGGGGAGTTGAATGCCAAGTCCACTGCACACACACAGGAGAATAGAATTTGCCTGTTGAATCAGAGGCCCAAATATGCTTTTGAAAACATCATTAACAAGTCACTTGTGTCCCAAGCTCTGCTACGGTCACCCCCTGCTGTTTACAGAGCCCAGACTGCAGCCCTTCAGCAGTCAAAATTCACAAGGAGGAAAACGGATCCATCCCTGGGTCTGTTCAGCGCAGAGCTGTGACCCAGGAGAACGCCACTCTCCTGCCTTCCCATCCTCAGAAATAGGGAGCAGTAAAGTTGGTTCACAAGAACTCAAAATGAGTGGGTTTTCATTTCAATGCAGGTATGACTCAAGCAAATTCCACTTCAGCAGATGTCTCCCTCTTGGAAGAAAATGACACTCAAACTACTACTGAAAGCCACAAAAAACAACATGGTTCACATAATGGAATGTGCTTTGAAAGACATGTGAGGATACCAGCACTTAAGTGCACTGCAATGTTTTCATAAGCTTCACTTATCTGATTCTGGAGTTTGACAATGACTTCTTTGTGGCACTTGCAAAGTGGTTCTGATGCAGGTGCCAAATGAATACAGAAGAGGACAATTTTGGAAATATACACTTCTTAAAGATGTGTTTCTTCCCTTTCCACCAACATTTAGAGAAATTGTTCTCAATAGCCTAAAAGCTTGCTGTGCCATTTTGGATACTAGAGCTCACCTTTAATTTCAACCAAGAAATACATATGAACTGAAAGCATCTGTGGAGAATAGTATCTTTATCTGGATGAAGCAAGCTACCTGTGATTGTCTATAAATAACAAAAGGCCAGAAAATTACTGTCAATGTTCAACAGAAGTTCAGAGAAATGGACTGCTAAAGCAATATATTAAAGAATTTGCTATCATTAGAGTTTTTAGCCTGTGCTTAATGACCTGAAACGTTTCTACATGCAAAGCAGCTTTACACATCTTGAAAACACAATAAGTAGCTAACTTGCCAAGTAGCTCAAATTCTGGCCATCCAGGTACCTGTAGCAGAGTCAAGCTAAAGGCTGATTCCTTTGTATTCAACAATCAAAAGACAAAGATAGGAGAGTAAGCGAAGAACAAGAACAATTGTAACTCTTCTACAGTATAGCTTAGAAGAGCTTTATAATGCTAAGCTAGTAAAAGCAATTGTCAATGGATCTGGATTCTTTACAGAGCCACACTAAACGTCAGAGTCAGACAGTGCTTCAGCAATGTTGGGGAGGAAAACAACAAGACATTAAGATGTAGCAAGAACACAGCCACAAGATGGCACATGCTTCCATGCCCTCTGCAAGTCGAAGTTAAAACAAAAACTCAGTTAGTGAACACAATCAAGGGAGGCAATTACCAGTACTGCAGCCGTCTGTTCTACTAGCGCTGGCCGGCCGGCTGCGCAGTTCAGAGTAAAGGGGACCGCATACTGCGGCGTGATGGTGGCTACTTGAGGATGAAGAGTTGCTACCATTAGTGGTGTACAGCTTCCCTGAAATGTAGATCAGGCAGTGAGTGAAACACACGTACTGAGGCAGGATAAGTGGGTTCAGCAATAGGGCCAGAGAAGGTTTCACCTCACTGGCATTCTCTGGTGCTTGAGCAGACTCCAGAATTAATGGATGCAGTGAAACCAACACCCAGACCCCCTGGGCATGTTCCTCTAAGCAGTTACATGTCCCTGGGGGGAACACAAGGAACAGGGAATTTGGGAACAGGATCCCTCCGATGACACAGTTAAAAAGTGAAAAATGAGATAGTGTTTGGCTATTTAACATTTTGCTGGGTCCCAGAGAGCAAGTTACACTCTGTACACTGCCCTAACCATAACACAAACTGCACCCCTAGCAGGACACATTTACTATCATCCCTCCAAATTCACAATTCACATACAGAACTTGTGGAAAATATAAGCTAAGGAATTTAATAGAAGGCACAATAGGTCTTTTGTATCATGAAAGAGCAAAGTTATCTGCAATGAAACTATCAAGACACATATTAGTACATCAAATGTCTAATTAAAACTAGATTCTTAGCACACAATTTGCAGGCTCAGGAAAAGCAGGGTTTGGATTCAGGTGGGCCTCCTTCAAGTGTTTTCTGCTTTTTGGATACCATTACCTGTATTATTATGCTAAACAAACCAGAGATCACAGAATGACACCAAAATCGTTTGGACTGAACAATCTAAAAACTCCTCCTTTACAAGTAGGTCAGTAAGCACAATATACTGCATGGAGAGTGAGACTAATGAAGTCTGTGTTAACGTCAGCAGGAACTAAAACTACACAAATAAATAAACTGCACTTCATTATAAAGGCAATTACAATTTGTCAGTGAATAAAACCTGGGACTCACTGGGCACTCCCTAAATATTAAAGCATTACTTTTGGCATACAAAACTGTTTTAATTTCCAACACATTACTGATGTGAAACTAGCATTTTTTATAATTATTTGCGCATTTTGCTATCACACTGTTTAAGCTGTGCACAACAAACAGGTATGAAACAGCTACACAAATTCACATTAACAACGAGGAGAAGTCAAAAATCACTTTGCTGATCTGAAGATGACATTTTAACAGCAGCCTGTTTTTAGCAGCTGAAAACTCCACATTTATTCTCATTAATAAATCAAGCTCCCAAAATAGATTCTACAAAATAGGTTCGGACTTTAAATATTTCAGGAAAAAAAAACCCCACCAAAACACTGACCTAGAAGTGACCTACATTTAACCTGCTGGAGTGTTCTGAGGACCCCCTGCTTTCATCCCAGCACCACAGGAGCAGCCAGGTTCTCCTGGATGGTGGCAGGAATTGTAGTGAACTTTATGGGGTTTGGTTGGCTGGGTTTTTACCTGTGTGAGAACACCAGACTGGATCTGCAGTGGCTGTGCTGCAGGTGCTTGTGGTACAATTGGGACAGCATTCTCCATCCTTACTGGGAATCCAGAATGCTTTGTAGTTGCCTGAAGTCCAGCTGTGGAAGACAAGAACACATCAGTGCTGAGCAGCTTTATTATTTCTTTTTAATTTCTTTCCAAAATCAAATCCCTACCAGATAAGGGTGGAAGACAGGGTCAGAGGAAGAGAAGGAAAAGCCATTCCCTTTGACAAAAGCATACTAATAAAACCGCAGCTGAAGTAAATACCTCTGCAGTCGCAGTATGCCAATGTACAAGTATGGACAACCAGTCCTCAAAGGCTCGGCTCTACTCATATCCACAGTCTTGCCTTCAGAAACACAAATACCTAATTCTATGTTCCTTGAGACCAAGTTCAAACCTTACGCTATCAGTGACCAGTTCTCATTTCATACAAACCCCTGCATAATAACACAATGCAGATCTAAACATAAATAGAGAACTTTCAGGACTCAGCTATGCTTTGCTAACCTCACTTAATCGCAACCTGTA
This sequence comes from Psittacus erithacus, assembly GCA_009867235.2. Taxonomy (NCBI): domain Eukaryota; kingdom Metazoa; phylum Chordata; class Aves; order Psittaciformes; family Psittacidae; genus Psittacus; species Psittacus erithacus. The sequence goes on from WYDI02030216.1 coordinate 20,437, forward strand.
ACCATTTGTTGCTAGCAAACTACACCACTGCACGGGTTCTTGTGAACCGAGACTCAAAAGGCCAGATATTCACTCCTGACACACAAAAACCAGAGCACAACACTTTCTTATATTCACATAGCTCTGGCTCCTCTGTTCATTGCTTTCTGTGGAATGCTGCTGTGTTCAGTTTGGGGGGAAAAACTGGTTCAGCGACCAGATGAAGACTGCAACCGAGGCAGGCAAGATACTGTCACCTGTTCAAGCATGACCTGGAAGAGAACTAAATTGTCTACACATGCCTGACCTGATTCTGCACTTACATTTGAGGCATTCACAGGGTAGTCTTCTGTACTTTATCAATTCAGTACAAATTAAACCTTCAAATTTCTACCTAACTGAAACTAGAGTCTCACACAAAGGGTTTTTTCCACTTACTTTGAAAAGCAGGGGGACAAACAATGAACGTTTGCTGGAATGGGTCAGTCTGCGTGCAGATCTGGGTGGTTCCAGGTTGCAGGGAAACACTCTGCTGTGCTACTCCTGCAACTGGTGCTGCAGATGATGGATACAGAGCAGACTGATAGTTGAGCAGTGACACATCCGAGTTTGCCAGGGAAAGAGTAGCAGCTGCAGTAGAGTTGGAAGCCAATACACTGGCCTAGGAATAAAAAAAGGAAAACAAAACATTGGATTCATCATTTCTACTTGTTATAAAACAAACAACAGGAACCATGGCTATTGTATCATGAACCAAGCACCAGGAAAAAGTTTCAGGTAAAAGGCACAAGACAACATAGGAGAAAAAACATGAACTACACCAACCTTACTTATATGGCTGAACTGACAGGCAAATATGATCAAGTGAAGCAAAGAGGCTGCCTTGGCCTGAGGTTTGGAAAATTAAAATTCAAGACTACAAATTCTAGACAGCAATTTAAATATAGTATTTTGCAGGACTTGGCCTGAAAGCATGGAATTAGATATTCCATTTCTTTGATCAGTATAAAATGGCTAAAAGATCCATACCTGGTTGTGGACTGTATTGAGCTGGTTGTTAAAGCTCATCGTGAGGTTTGTGCTTGTATTAGGAGCAACATGAGTTGTGAACGGGCTCTTAATCTGATTCACTGTATCGTACATATTAACTCTTCTCTTGCAGATCTCCATATTCTGAAAGCAGGATTTCACACTGAAACAGAATGACAGCAGGACAATATTAGATATGTAAAAACAGGACAAGAGAGATTCCCAACTTTATGCACATGCCTTTAGGTTTAGTTTCTGGGGGCTTTTTTTAACCAACAAAGAATGTCCTAAAACATGAAAAGGAATCTTATGAACATTCCACTCCTTATCCATACCAGTGCTTTTTTCAGATCAGTCAGAAACTGCAGGAAACAGCATTGACAGAAAGCAGAAAAGAAATCTAAGGGAACTTACTGATTACTGTGTGGGAAATCCAGGAGATGTGCCATTGTAACAAAATTATGGTTCAAAGTCTTCAGTGGAGTAATTCTCTTATCTGCATCAATTGTCAACATTTTCTTCAACAAATCAATGTATTCCCTTCGGTCAGCCTTCTCTGCCAACATGTCAGTTCCTTCTAAGTCTGTAGACATATTCACCTTGAAAATAAGATGAGGGCAGTTCACACAAACATCAAATTAACTGCTACCAAACAATTCAGTAACCTCACATCACACTAATATTTATTAAGCATTTCTATCTCTTAGGCAGCATAATAATTTTATGTAGCACAGCTCTACCAACCAACCTTCCTCTTGCTCATCCTATAAAAGGAGTCAAACTTACGCATGGAATTCTCATCTCAATGTGAAATAGGTCTGCTCAATAGATATCAACCAGGATTCATTCTCCACTGCTGGCAATACGCCCTCTTTCTATGTGTGGGGCTGTAAGGGGCTAGCAAATCAGAATGACAAGATTCTGCATTCTCTGCACAGATGTAATTGCTATAAAAGCAACTAAAAACTGAGACCAACACATTTAAGATTCAAGGCCTCATGTCTTTAATACAGTGATTTCTGATGCAAACTGGCACCATGGCAAACCAGCATCAGTGTTCTCAGGTGGAAAAGGACAGCTCCAGCACAGGAGCCTCATTTTTAGATCCCAATGATAAATGTAATTGATACGACAGTATCTGTGTGTTACAAGATCTCCACATACCTGCGCCATATCATCCAAACAGTTGAATATATATTTCCGAGCTTCTTTTGATTTTATTGCTGTCTCCAACTCATGCTCTTCTGGGGTCTGTAAAAGAAAGCATTTGTTAATATAAACTGAAATACTACATATCCATGAAGAAAAAGCTGCAAGTAAAGGGCAGAGCCAGGAGAACTTTTGCCTGTATTAAGATAAACCATGTGCCAGGAGGCCAAACCAAAACAGCCCTGGGTTCTCATTTCCTCATCTGGAAAGATCATCCATTGCAAAGCTGACAGTGCATTAGCCAGAAGTGAAGATTTCTGATTTAGGAAGAGAAGAGGCTATAAGTATTTTAAACCCTCTTCCTTTTGCTGCTCAGCTTTAAAGGCAAATCAAGCACACATCAGATTCTTCTCCTGTCCTCTGCCAATACACAAGTAGATTTCTGTTAAACTAACAAAGACCATCATGGAATACTCTGTATTTTACTCTTTGTATTGTCAGGAGATGACAACAAGATGACATACTTCACCAAGAATGAGCAGGCCATAATAAGTAACCATTATCTCAATTACTTTAACACCCACTCTTTGCTGGTACTATCATGCACAGCTGCTATTGTTAGACCAGTACCAGGTCTGTAGTTTCTAAAATGAAACACCCAGATCAGCTACACTTGAACAGCATTTCAAATCCGTTCTCCACTCAGAATGATTTCATGGCACACTAAAACCTGGTGTGAGTTGAAATCAGGTCCTCAAGGAACAGACCAGAATCAGCAATGCAAAGCAGACAAACCTTTAGCCTCCACAGTGGGTATCCCAAATTCGGATCTCTGTTAAAGAACCTGCTTGTTTTCGTTCCCGCACTGAGAAGATACTCCGCTGGCAAGCCTTGAGTTTGTGAAATATAACGGATCTAGGAAAGAAGATCGAGAGAATGAGGACTCCCCACAGAAAGAACTCATTCCCAATAGAGCAATCATCAGCTTGATTTGTTCACAGCAAACAGGAAATTCCCTGTAAATAAAGAATACCCAGGTAACTGCAACTACAAAATTAAAGGGACTATCTCAAGTCTTTATAAGGACTTTTGCAATCATATTATCTGCAGAAATAGTAGGCTTTGACTAAGTCTTTCTTATTTTTTGCCCAAGTACATGTGAGCTGTGAGATTTAGACTTTACAAGACTGTGAGCTTTTCAGACCTGGCGAAAATAACACCAACAGGCTTTTGCATCAGCAATGTAAAAAGTACACATTTTGAGAGCAAAAATACCACAGCAGTTATCAGGTATGAATATACAATTAAATGCATAAGTATCCAAGCAACACTGCTGTGACTGGCTACAGAGAGCCTAGGCACACGATTCCAGGATAATGTCAGGGTGAAGCTCCCACTGTCCGAGCAAGACCAAACCTTTAGCGCAATCAGATTCTTCTGTCCTCAAGAACATTTAGTATAGCTTACATGTAACATGGCTCAGAGTTTTGGGAAATGCACCTGAATATTTGTGAGTGTCAGTAAGACACCGGTAAAGTTACCAAAGAAAAAGGTACACGCAAAAGGAAAGAAAATAGCCATTATGAAGAAGCATAATAATAATCTTTCTAAAATATTCCAAATGTTGCCCAATTTCTAATGGTATTTCCTTTCCAGGATGTCACATTTCCCACTGAACATTGCCTTTGTCATGACTCAAAGGAGTCTATTTAAAAGTTTAAGGGAAAACCCCCAGATAATCATCAGTTATAAGTCCTTTAGCACATCTCATTTCCTCTTTGCAAATCTGCTATTCCACTGCACCAAAACCAGCTGAAGATCGCAGGGCACTTAACTCACTGTTATGACTTGCGATCCATATGAATTTCTGGACTCACTTACTTTCTGCCAGTGTCGATCTGAAGCATCTGCAGGTGCCTACACAGTAGTTCAGCTAAGAGGTTTGCTACTGTTGTAATACATAACTCTTGCTGTACAGCCAAAGTGTGTTTAAAAAAGTAATTGTGAATCCCATCCCAATCCATGGATGGGTTTCATTCCATTCCTGGAGAGGTCCATTCACAAGTTCTGCCTGAACTTTCACTTGCTGCTGCAGAACCTTATGGAAGCAAGTCATCCTAGTTTTCAAGGGCAATTCAAGTATCAAAAGCAAGGACACCTCACCCTGCCTCAAAGGACTGCAGAATCTTGGCATTAAGCAATGGAAAAAGCACCTCCTCCCCACCCACCTCCATGACTAGATAAGCTTCTCAGAATTACACACAACTCTGTGTGCAAGGAAACCACCATGCCCTAACTCAGTTTTTTTCTAACTCATTCTGCTTATTAAGGTACCACTGTGTTTCCTTTGGAAATTTGCAGTGCTGGGAAGATAGAACACAAGTTTTCAACCTTAGTAAGTTTTAATGTGTTTTATCACAACTATACCAAGCACTGCAATAAGACACCACCATAAAAACCAGAGTGGAAAACTTACCCTTCAAAAACTTGTCATGTACACTTTGTTGCCCTTTTAAAGGCAACTGACTAGCCCAGGTAATGATGCTATGTATCCATGGAGAGACCTAATTAGTTAAAGATGCCTTTTCAGACTCTTGCCCTTTTATTTCAGAGACAGCTTGGAGCTCACACTTAGCATTAAAGATGAGGTCTGCTGTAGGTATTAACAGAACAGGAATGATTGGCTTGCTCTCTCTCCACATGGAAAAACTGCCCTCATGGTGAAATTACAGAGGGCGTTTCAAGCCAAGGAACACACACCTCACTTCTGCTTGGACTGGAAGGTATTTCAACAGCTTCTGGGTTTGGAAGCCAGAGGGTTAAGTATAAATTCACTGTATGTATTGGATAACGACATGCAACTTAAATCAAACCACACAGTACTCTGCGTTCCTGTACGACAGAAAAAGACAATGGGAATATCACAGGGGGAAAATGAACTTAAGATGTCAGACAACAATGATTTGTACTAGATGAAATTTGATGTAGGATACATTGGCTTCAGAGAGTTCAAAGACAGATCACTGCAGATTTGTTTAAATATTCCCACATCTGCCATGTGCTCTCACCTGATCATACTCAGATGCTCCTGGATACAGAGGCCAGCCTAGAAACAGCTCAGCTATCACACAGCCCAGTGACCACATGTCAATAGCTTCACAGAATGGTAAACCCAGTATGATCTCAGGAGCTCTGTTGAAAAGAAAGAAAAAGCAAAGTCTTTGACTCTGAAAGCATGCAGTTCTTTTCCCTGGATAACACCACTCCTTTTCTCCTCCAAGCACAAGTGAATCCCTGTGAAACCAAGTGATTCCACTTTGAAGCAGATGTTTCCTCCAGTGGCCTAACAGATCCCAACATATTTAGCACTTAGTGGCACAGCTGAGTTTGCTTTATTGCCATGGTGCCCTCCAACTCCTGCTATGAAGTTAGAGCACAGAACCTGGCTTGACAGCATCGACAAGAAAAGTTCTGGCAGAACAATGACTTTTCTCAGAAGAAGGTCTCAAGATCCCAGGTACCAGCTGCAGGAGGCTGCCTGTTTCCACCTGGAAAAGAACAGCGTCTGCAGAGCAAGTCATCTCTCTTCAGAGCTGCTGTTTCTATCAGTAGGTTTTCATCCAGGGTTTGTTTGGAGTTTCCAGTTTAAAATGGATGGAGAGCACACAGCTGGAGGTTGTGACGGCTTCGCAAGGCTGTATTACAGGTTTCTGTGCACTGAACCACGCCTAATGCAAAATTTACCTGCCTGGCCTAGCCTTTAGGAGAAGGGGATGGAAAAAATTAAACTCCAAGCAGGGTTTGCTGCTGCAAGAGGTTGGAATTTCAGGGAGATTTTTGTCTGGAACTGACTCATAACACAAAAGGATGTTTTAGTACAACTTTTCACCTACACACAGCTCTGAAACAAACCAATGCCATTCTGTCAGGCTAAATTCTGGTCACACATTTGCATAGAGCATCAAACCCAAGTGCTGCAAAAAACCCTGTGTGAGCAGGTGTGGGAATTTACTCTGGAAAGTACAGGAAACATGAAACCCTTGATCTTCTTCATGCATCACTAATACAAGCCCAAAGGAAGACAGGCAAGTCCTATTTTCTGGTCATGACTCGGGAAGCATCCCAGTTTGTGGGGCATTCCTTGTGTACAGCGTGGATATTTCTGGGTTTTTAACAGAAATAAGAAACAGGAATTTCTTATAAAAGAAACCCCAGAAATTTCTGGGTTTTTTTAAACAGAAATAAAGGCTCTGGAACCAGTTCTGATCTTTCTACAGAGTTCTAAAGAACAGGGCTTGCACAATGCACAGCTGTCAGCAGATGCTACACTCACCTTCCTCAACTGTTCCACCTGAACGTACCTCTGTTTGTACATGGCAAGAAGTGACTCTCCAATTACTCACACTGTCGTGGTGACACAAACACAGCTTTTGTTTTAGGAGACTACACCAATACCATTAGCCAGCCTCCAACACAAACACGTAGTTGCCCCTGCGAAAGCACAAGACCTAGCAAGAACACATCGATGAACCAGCTGTTTGCTGCAATGAGCCCACAGCTCTTTCCTGTCATTCAGCTTTAAAGAAAGGAGGTTCTCTTATGCTCGAGCCCCCCAAAACAGAGCCATGATACAGCTTTAGTCATCAGAATAATAGATAATTTAAGTGAAGACATCCTGACACTCGCCCTCCTTGTCACTGACCTGTTTCCACCTTGGCTATCCCTTACAGTCACCAACTTTGCAAAGGTTTCACACACATGAAAATAGAAGATGATTATGCAAATATGGTAATTATTTGATATCTGAGTGCTGAATGTCCGGCTAAATATTTGTATTTTAAAGAACTGTGCCAGAATAGATCCAACATCTTATAGGCTAACACATGCAAACAAGAGGAATCCATTTCTGTAGTACTTTATTTTTCACAAGCAGAGCAAGTACAATACAGTCATTCATACACTAGTCTATCAGTCAGCGTCAAACTGTATTGATCCTCTTGTTCATCCTACTTATGTAGGAATTTCCAATCCAGATAGGATAAAAACCTGCCATATAAGGAATGCTGCATGTGTAAGCTTTCTTGGTTTGGATTGGCAAACAAACTAAAATGTAAGTGGTTTGTGCACAAGCAGAGCAGGCTTAATCCTTCACAAGTCCATTAAAACCTTCCCACCAAAAATTCCAGTGGAAAGAGAGATGAATGGCAACAAAGTCTGGATGTGACATTTGCTAGTCTTTAACTACATGCTGGAACTTAGGTATTCTGCAACCTCAATACCAAAATGATAGTAAGATGAACTCTCCGCATTTTATTCCCTGAAACTAAAGTTCTCAAGAGCCACCTGATTTCATTTTGATCGCAGGACAGAGCTGATAAATCAGACTCTCTCTCATCTCCTTTTACACCACTGTAATTAGTGGCCTTATGTAGGTTGAGCAGGACAACTGGCAGAGGTCACTTTCATAGCTGGTCTGTCAGAGATTAAAGTGATTTTACTATCTTAAGCTCTTTGAAATAGAAATGAGCAACATTCATTCTTTGCATACACGCTTGTCAAACTCTTGACTTCCAAAGCTGGCAAATGTGCTCAGGCAGTCTCTGAAGAGCAGGATTCACAGCAGTAGTGGAAAAACCTGAGATTTAAACATTTCAGAACACCCCATGTTGACACCTGGGTCTCAGCCCTTCACCTTGTGAAGGATGATAGTAATATGAAGCTTGTACAACTGCAACTAGTAATCCATGATCACCACTCACAGCTGGGCTAGCAAGAAGCATTAGATTAGGCAGCATGCACTGCTGCCTCCCAGGCCATCATGACTGGGACAGAAGTGGGTCACGTAGCCCAAAGGAGAGGTAAGGAAGGGATACTGGTGCATCCTGCACTCCCTCAGCACTCAGTGCTACCTTCTCATGGTCCAAATTGTTCAGTCCTTTAGCTTAGCAGCTTCAATTTGTAGGTGCCTCTACAGGATTCAGGAGGTAGGGGTGTGAGCAGGACTCATATGATGCTGCACTTATATATACCACGGGACACCAGTAATCCTCACTCTCTGAAGAGCAGGGAGATCAGTCTTCCCAAGGATTTTTTTTATGCAAGCTGTCTGCTTCCTTCTGTTGTTTATCTTCCCCAGGGAGAACAAAAGCATCCATACCCTTCTCACCTGATGTAGGAAGCACATACTCTCAGGTCAGGAATTACTCCCAGTAGATCTCAGGACTGCAACAGAAACTACTCACTGCATAAAACACGTCTGTCAAAAGTCTATGCCTGGCTCTGGAGCCACAGAATCCTTCATGGGCACTTCTGCTCACACTTTAAGTCATGCTACATCCCAACTGAGTGATGCTGCTGGAGCTGTACAGGGAGGCCAAGGCAGGCTGACAACTGCCAGCAGCACAGTCGGAATGTGGAGTGAGCAAGGCTGCTGGACAAAATGACCTCCAGCAGTGCTGAGCATAATTAATAAAGGAAGGTTTTTTCCTTCAGGGTGCGTATATCAGAAAACTCACCTTACAGTGACCAAGCTGGGCTGGTTTAGAGGCTGCTACAGGAGACGGAGGTTACACAAATGCCAGCAACAGGTATTAAAAACAAGAAAGTGAACACAGAAGATGGTGATTATTCTTAATAGCTGACAGAGGATCAAACAGCCTACACTGTTTTATTAAATTGGAAAAAAAATCCAACTTGGAACTCATGTGAACACCAGCTTACTGTGAACGTGATTAAGAAATCCAGTTCTCCCACCATAAGCTGGTTTGTACACCATCTCCATAAGTTCCTAGATTATGGATTTTAGTAATCACCATCATTAAAGTAATTATATATCACTAAATATTAGATTTCTACATCACAGCATCCTTGCTGTCAGTCAAGCAGACAGTCTTAAACACCAGCTACGTTCAGGTTATTTGTCTTTCTGGCAGTGTCAGTCACCCTGCATCAGGGAGGTGGAAGTGGCTGGGAGTTCAGTGCTGCACACAAAAATGAAGCAGACAGCTTCCCTCCCAGCAAACCCTTTCAGATACTTATCATCCCTTGCTGCTTTTGCCTCAGCCAAATCTGGGTTTAGCGATACAGAAACTGGAAAGCTCTATATGCCTCCCCACACTGCTTTGTTCGCATGTGTCTCAAGTCAGATAGAGCAGACTCTTGATCAGTGGTCGCCTCTCCCAAAGCAACAGAACTGGTAATGCATTTTAGATAACAAGCATTTTAACAGAGCTACAGCACAAAAAGGACAACTGCGCTACAGAAATTAACAATCAATAGTTTAGAATTGGAAAAATTGGTGCCAATGAGCTGAGTAAAGATCATGAATGGATGAAAAGCCTGTAACAAGTGAAAGGAAAAGCACAGGTACTCAGGGTAGGAGGGAGTCAATAAAAAACCAAACTTAAAACAAAGGGAGCAAGAATACAGGGAGTATGAGGAATGAACAGACCAAGCCTACAAGCTTTAAACTGAAGCTCAGAGGATGTGGGAAAGACATCAAACAGGGCAGAGACACAGGGTGGGGTGGAGTGTCTCGAGTCCTCTGTCTCGTCTCAGCTGGAAGGACTAGATACTGGTTAAGTTCTATGTCAAGTGAGCTCACATTCCACTGAAAGCCACCCTAACACAGCAGACTTTTCACGTCCCTATGATGCCATCAGTTCTTTCTGCATCCATTTACTGAACTTCACTGCTACTAGGATTGAAATAGGCACTATTAACAGAACCAAGCTGGAGGAATATCTGAAAGAAAAAGCACAGCTTGCTTTAGCTGCACAGTTTCTGAATTTTAACGTTTTTGCCCATAGTTTTTAATTCTTAGACAGGAGTTGGGGAGAAGCCATTTCTACATTTTCCTACGGGAAGCAGAGATCTAGCTCATCAGGGTTTTAAAAGAGCTACAAGTCTCATGAAAGCATGACTTACCCAGGGTTGACTCGGGAAGTCATGTGCTCACAAAGTGGCTTCAGATAAAGATGGAATCAGAAAAAAAAAAAGCAGGACAAAAAGAAACAGGAATTCTTTTGACTTTTCTCCCTTCTAAATGACCATGGTTAATGGACTGGTTTGAGACCATGGCAAGCTATCAAATGTTCACTACTCAGTAGCCACATACTGCTTCCTCAGTTTGCTACCAGACACATCACCACAAGCTAGCAACAGGGTAAAACTTACTGCACTAATACAGGGGAAAAGGAAGGCATTGGACTGCATGTTGTCACACTCACAAAGCAGAAGTTCTATTTATTTACATACAAATTTGAGGGGTGGGGGGGAAGAGGAACCACACAGAACGGTGGACAGACTGATCATTCCCTCCCCCCACCTCAACTGGGATCAGACCTAATGGCAGAAGAATTACCCATGTGCAGAAACAAACCCCTAGCACACCATCAGGAGCAGCTTTACTCTGCTCACACAGCATACTGAAAGCTAGCATTGTGTCAATACTCACCTGTAATAACGTGACTGCAAGTAAGTGGAGCACACTGCTTTAGACACATGGCTGGCTGAACCAAAGTCAATCACCTTCACTCTGTAGGGCTGGCGTGCAGGATCCACCAACATGATGTTTTCTGGTTTCAGGTCAGCATGTATCAGACCCAAGCTCTTTAACTTCATCAAGGCAGTAGCCACTTGCTGCAGAATTGGCCGGATGTATTTCAAGGGCAATGGGCTGAATTTGTTTTGCTTTAAAAAATCATATAAGTTCTGTTCCAGCATCTCAAATACAAGGCATGTATGATTCTTGTGTTGAAAGCACTCATAGGAGCGAACGAAGTTGTATTCATCAGCATTCTCACTGCTCAAGCGAGAGAGGATGCTCACCTCTATCTGGCCCTGCCTAGCGTAGGAAGGATGGTTTTTCAGGATTTTGATGGCTACAATCTCCTTTGTGCTACGCTTCCAGCATTTTGCCACCTGCCCGAACGTCCCTCGGCCCAGGAATTCCAAGACCTCATAGCTGTTTGTCATAGAGCACAGGATCTCATGCTGGACCAGCTGATAATCACCTTCACCACTGGAACTGCTGCTTTTAGTGGTTACCGTGGTGGTTGTGGCCGCAGCACCCACCGCAGGTCTGTTTTGCAGCATGAGAGGTGGATGTTCCTCAATTATCTGCACACTACCGTTGCTGTCGACCTCTTCACTTTTCCTTTTTAATCCACATTTTTGGTATGGTTCCAGTAAAGAAAGGTTGCTCCTACGTGTTAAGTTTTGGCTGTTCTGGAAGGATGCTGTTGCACTGCTGCCTGTGCTGTCTGCTGCTGTAACTGCAACGTGCTCAACTGAAGGAGCAGGAAGCAGGAGGTTCTGATCGTAAGCAGGGATGCTGAAGTTGGCTACCTGATGAGAGGAGCTTGCTTGCCCTTGAGCTGCTGGGACGTTTTTGCTGTGGGTATAATATGTGTCACTACTGCTCTGTCCTGAAACATCCCAGACAGAGAGCTCCACTTTCAGTTTCTTGGCACTGCAGAAGGCACTCGAGGATACTGACGGAGAGGAGAACACCTGCAGCTGTGAGGCCATACCTGAAAAGGGAGAGGAGAACTCATTAGGACTACTCAATGTCAGCAGGTTGTGGTACAATGAGAACCGCCATCTGCACAAGAAACAGAACTAGAAGTGTTTTTCTGAGTGCCGTACAGTACCTATCACCTAAGAAGGTGGCCTTTTGAACTGCTGATCCTAAGGGCATCCACAGAGCAAGGTCTACCTTGGAATTTCAGCATTTTAGCTTGCTGCCTACAGCATAAGAAGCAAACAGCTCTTTATCTAGCTTTCTGAAGGCTAAAGAAACCCTGGCATGAAATAGGACAACAGTGTTGAGGAATGGAAGGAGGAAGACACCACAAAAATTAAGTCCATAACCCCCCCCCCCCCCATTTCCCTTCAAGTGTAAAACTAAACCCAAAATGAACCGAACGTACAGATGTTGACCGCGGTGGCATAGCGCACCCCATGGGGACCGCGCACTCCGCGGGCAATGTACGATATGGAACGCCACGACTTGCGCACAAAGACGAGGAACGTGCCGCCAGCCTCCTCGTTCGACTTGGCGGCCAGATCCCGCAGCCAGCGGGCGAGAAACCGCCGCCGAGGGGGGCCTTCCGTGCCCTGCAGGCAGCGGGAGAGATGCAGCCGTCGAGGCGGGCCGCTGGTGCTCTGCAACCAGCGGGTGAGGAACCGCCGTCGGGGAGGACCCTCCGAGCCCCGGAGCCAGCGGGCAAGAAACCGCCGCCGAGGGGGGCCCTCCGTGCCCGGCCGCGATGGGGCGAGATAGGGCGGTGGGGGCGGGCCCTGTATGCCCTGCAGAAAGCGGTCAAGAAACCGCCGCCGAGCGGGACCCTCTGTGCCCTGCCATGAGCGTGCGAGAAGCGGCCGGCGAGGCGCGCCCTCCGCGCTCTGCAACCAGCGGGTGAGGAACCGCCGTCGGGGGGGACCCTCCAAGCCCCGCAGCCAGCGGGCAAGAAACCGCCGCCGAGGGGGCGCCTCGGTGCCCTGCCGCAACCGGCCCAAAAGCTGCCGGCGGCGCGGCCCCCCCATGGCCGGCCACCCGCGAGTGAAAACCCGCAGCGGCAGAGGCCCCTCTATGCCCTCAGAGCGGAGGAAGCGCGGAAGAAGCGCGGAGGAAGCGCCGCCGGCCGCGTCCTCCTCGGAGCCGGAGCCCGCTGTGAGGTTCTGAGGGGGCCCAACGGCCCACACCCCCCCCCGCGCGCCGTGGAACTCACCGCCGGTTGGACGTTCTCAGCCGCGCGCCGGACCTGCCTGCGGGACACGCGGGGGTGCGGAGCCCCGCAACGGGTGCGTCATAGCCCCCGCCGCGGCCGCCGGCCCGGCCCGCTTGGCCCGCGCACGCCGGGGGGAGCCCCCAGGCCGCTGCTTCGCCGCCGCCGCCAGGCTCCGCCGCGCTCC
>WYDI02030217.1:0-32476 GCA_009867235.2 Psittacus erithacus
GGATGGGGCAGCCACAGCTTCTCTGGGCACCCTGTGCCAGCGCCTCAGCACCCTCACAGGGAAGAACTCCTGCCTTATATCCAGCCTAAATCTCCCCTGTTTAAGTTTGAACCCATTGCCCCTTGGTTCTATCACTCCAGTCCCTGATGAAGAGTCCCTTCTTGCTTTAGCACTATTTGGTGGCTATTCCCACCTCCAGCTGTGAAAAGCAGTGGAACAAACAGCATATTTCTGGTTTATTTCTGGGATGCAGTGACAGGAAAGGTCCAAACCCAGGGTGTCCTGCCGAGAAAAATCACTAAGCTGGGTGAAAAAAAAGCTCATTGAACAAGTTGTCACTAGCGAGGAAGCATCACAGGTTTCCACAGAGGGATTAAATACACCAGACCAGCTCCAAAACCAAGCTCACTCCTGCCCAGCTCTCCAGGAGGAGGAGAAAGTCCACCAATAACCAATTCACCACATCCCTTCCAAGTAGAAAAGGCATCAAGGCTGTGGGTGCAAAGATGCACACCTCTGTAGGACATCTGCAGAAGCAAACCCAGACCCGGTCACCAGGTTATAGAGTGGGGAAGTCAGTCAGAAAGGAAAGAAACTCGGATCTGAAAGGCTGCTCTGCTCTCTGCCCTGATTCCATTGTGGTTTACCCAGCTGCAACATGTTGAGATTTCTAGTAAACTCAATCCTGAACTCCTTGGGCCAGATATTCTAAGCAAGGAAAAGAACTTTATTACTTATGTACTAGAGAGCTGCACCCACGGTGAGCTCAAGGAGCCAGGCTTGGACCACAGGCACTGTGCAACCCCCAGGAACTTTTGAATGGATTTTATTCTGTGTCTTTTAATTTATTTATTGTCTTAAAACTGAAATAAAACTGGTGTTGGAAATCCCAGATGTTTTCCACTAGATCTTCTCACAGATACTAAGGTAGAATTCAAGCTTCTTGTTCTAAGTATGAACGATCCTATCTACAAGAGAATTCAGAGCTTGGCAGGCTGAAAGAAAGCAATTCACCATCAAGAGAGCACTCCTACTACTTCTTTGAATAATAAATACATTAATTTATTAAGTGAATAAAATGTAGGAGACCAGAACTTATTAGCAGCTGCACTGTGGATAACCCATGGTAGGGATGTAACACCCGAGCCTGAACAAACAGCAGGATACCTAAAACTGAAACTTTCTCTTATTTTTCTAAAGTTTCCTGCAAGTTAAAACAGTTTCCCCTATGTGAAACCCTAAACTAAAACACTGTAATGCCAGAGGATCTGTATGCAGCTCTTTTACTGATACAGGTCATCCAAAGAAGTGATAGATGCTCCATCCCCGGCAGTGTGCAAGGCCAGGGGATGGGGCTTGGAGCGACCTGCTCTAGTGGAAGATGTCCCTGCTCATGGCAGGGGGTTGGAACTGGGTGAGCTTTAAGGTCCCTTCCAACCCAAACCATTCCATGAATTTATGATACATAGGATGGATTGAAAATCAGCTATTGCATGTGACAGAGCACATGAGGCCAACGGATGGAGAGAGCAGCTTTGCTCCAAGTTAGTCTTTCCTGTGAACTGCCATGTTTTCTTCTCTCATTTATTTTGGTCTGTTCCAATGCTACACTATATTGCAGTAACAAAGAGAGCTTAAGGTTAACCCCGCTTTGCACAAAGCACCACCACAAAAACCCATCTGTTTTAACGCAAACTCCACTTGCCACAGCGCTAATGATAGAGATGGATTTCCCTCTGCACTGCCAAAGGAGTGAGTGGGACTGGAGCAACGTCACAGCCTAACTTGGTGAAAGGCTGGTTCATCACTCCCCAGGGACTTCAGCTCAGGTGGAGGAAGAGTGCAAACTACCCAGTGTCCAAATGACATCCAAGAGTTCAGCAGGAGGGAAGCACATCTGCTCCTTTGCTCAGTGAAGGAGTTCAAGTGGAACACTTCCCTGCCTGTGCCTTCATACAGTCACTCCATTAATTTAATTCGGTGAAAAACCAAAATCCCCCAACTCTGAGCCTCAATTCCTTACGATTTTCCCTTGCAAAATGAAGAAAGAGTTAGACCTTCCGTTAACACCATGAGGATGTGGTACTGAGGAGCAGGCAATAAGTAGAAAATGTCCAAATAAACCTAAGTCACAGTCTGGACTCATTCCTCTGTTTATGTACATTTTTAAAGAGGTTTAATTAAGCTACCACATCTTAAGATGAGATTTTCAAAGCTATATAAGCAATTTATAAGACTCCAGACTGCAAAGGGCAGTGGAGGCGCTCATGAGTCTTTGAAAACCCTCAACTGGTGTAACAGAATTCATTTTCTCCTGCAAATTAGACACGTATTTAGCCAAAACAACCTGGGGCCACGTACAGAAAGATGCTAGGTGATCATAACCTAAGGATCAGGGCTTAAGGTTAGGCATTCAGAGTTTTACTGCCATGTTCACATGTTAAAGCATCAAATATTCAAAGTGTAAAAGTCATAAGCCAGAGAAAACCAGGGCATCTTCCAGTAAGGTGACCACTGCTGACCAACATACCTATGAAATCAATCACATAATCAACCAAATCTGAGACTGGCCAAATTCTTCCCCTAAAGCTTTAGATCTGTTTAAGGTATTTAAAATAATCTAAGTCCTTATATTGGCACAAGCTGTTTAAAATGATCTAAGGCTTTAGATTGGTTTAAGCTGCTTATGCAGCTTTAAGGTTTTAAAAAGGTTTAGGCTGCTAAAAAATATTCCCCAAAAAGCCAGTTGGGTGGATTTCTGGGAGCTGGCTGGACCATTTCATGGATTATAGTATGGTGCCAATGGAGAAGATTGTACATAGGAGTCAAATACTGTGATTGCCACACCGAGAGTCAAAGTCAGTCAGTAGCAAGTCTACAAACAGTGAGTTTATGGAGGATTTCTATTGGTGCAAGTCTGGGGGGAGCATCATGCCATAGTTATAGTACCAAGAAGTCTGCCTTCCTTAAAAACAAGAGAGAGAGATATCATGAAATGACACAAAAACACCCGAACTTTGTATCACCAAACTGCAGTATCCCTTGTCATGCTTCTCTTAAGATTACACCCATTTGCAAGCCCACTGGTGTCTCTAGGGACATGAAATCCAAAGGGCACACATGGTGCTGGAGAAGCTCAGTAACGACACCCCATTAGCTGCACAGGTGATTGCCTTGAGCAATACTTCTATATAGGAAGGACCAGAAAGACTCTTCCAGGAGGCCAGGATGGGCTTCACTCTCATTTGCATCTTTGCAGCACTAAATTATACCCACTGCAGTAGTGTTTCTGCAAGGAGCACACTTAACCCCACACTTCAAGTTAACCACCCATCTCGCTGAGTGCAGAGCTCTTAGCTCCAAGGAGCGCTTTTACTTCCTTAAGACATTCCCAGCAGGTCCAGCTGGGCTCAAAACATCCCCAAAATCCCCAGAGCACCTGCCCCCATGCTGCAACCTCTGGGTCTTGCTCCAACCTTACACCCTGGGCTCTGTGATTGCTGCCTCAGTGAGACTTTTCACCAGCCCCAGCTCTGCCAGGCCATGGGAGGGTTGTTAGGGCAAATTCAGCCCCAGACCAAAGCTGTAGCTGCAACCTGTGAGATGAGGAGCCCAGAGCAAAGCTCAGCCTTGGCTCCCAGGAACGCAGCATCCAATTGCAAGGATGGAATCATCCCCCATCCCTTGGGAAGTTTGAATTTCCTTTCCCAAACACTGCCTGGAAAATCATGGCAACTTCCCTGCTCCAGAGCACACCTTTCACAAACAGCTGCAAAAACACATCTAGTCTCCTTTAACCAGTCACATCACTACAGTTTTCAGTTCCCATTTCTGCCCTGTGGAGGGGACGGTCCCATCCCTCCATGCCATCTAGATGCAGCAAATGCAGTTACA
Source organism: Psittacus erithacus (assembly GCA_009867235.2). NCBI lineage: Eukaryota > Metazoa > Chordata > Aves > Psittaciformes > Psittacidae > Psittacus > Psittacus erithacus. The sequence continues at coordinate 3,895 of WYDI02030217.1, forward strand.
TTGGGACAAAGAGCCTTTTTTTAGCCACTCGAGCAGAGGCACTGTGGTACACAGCCACCCTCTGCTCTCATTTACACAAACATAAAGGCAGAGCATCTGGCCATGTGTCAGAAGTCTTTAATTACATGATCGAGCTTATCTTAAATATCTATTTATTGAAAGTTGTAAATAACACAAGATTGCATTCTCCCTGACAAACAGCGCACACACAAAGGGAAGTTATGATTACATATTCAACCTAATGCTTTCTTATGCCATCTTTTGATTGCTTAACTTTGCAACCTTTATGCGATATTAATGTAGGCGGCCTCTCCCCTCCCTCCACCTTTGCAGTTTGCCCTTGAGTATTAAGTTCATTTGATCATTATTCAGTCATGGAGAAGCAAAGTTTTTTTCCCCATAATCAAGATTTTAATCCTAATATCCTTTTTCTTTTTGACCTGGAACTGTGTTTCTTCAGCCAGCATCAGGCCCGAAGCAGCTTTTGCAATGGCAAACACTGAACAAAATCCAAACGGCTGAGAAAAATAATGCATAACCATGGACAGAAAAAGCAACAGAAGCAACAGAAACCTGTCATGTGCACTTAGCTGAGCAAATCAGCCTCTTGGTTTTCAATTTACCCAATCTTTTCCTCTGTAAGGAACAACAGACTGCTCAGGGATGGGGTCATGCCTCAAATGTGTCAGCAGCATCCCCAAAGTACAGACTAACTATGGATACAGACTAACTGCAGCTTCCTTGGAGTCCTTCCTCCCCGAGGATTATCAGATGATTTGCAAACTCCTCATAAATGATAACATCACATCAGGAGACTGTGCTGGAATTGCAAGGCAACACCAGAACCCATGGCCTGATGTACCCAGGAAGGAAAATGCTCCCACTGCACCCCCAAATTCCAATGGCAAAAGAAACACAGGTCCTGCCAGCTGCAGGCGTACAAATCACAGAGCTTTTGTTTAGCTTTATCATAACTTGTTGCATTCCTGCATTCATCATTTAGCTTAATTCCAGCTAAATTTGCTATTCTGGGAATTTAGGTCCCTTCCTGGTATTCTCCATGCGAGTTTTCCTAAACACTTTAGAGTTCTGGTGTTATTTACATTACCATAATGCCTTATTTACATTATTGATCCCTGCCGGTTGGCAAAGGGGTACTGAAATCAGAGCATGGAAATACAATAAAAGATGAAACGAGCATGGAGTTCATCCCTGAAGCATCCCCATGAACACAGCCTAGCCTTCTGCTTCATGGCCATGGCCAGCCAAGCTCTGGACTGCCCAAGTTCACTTTGCACAGTGCACTGAGGGGCATCTTCTTTCTGATTATGTCATCTCATCTGTGTGACAGAACGCCCTTAAATCTCCACCAAGACCAGGGTCCCGTGACACTGGACTCTCCCCAAACAGCACAAGCACTTCCAGCTATGCCCATGCCACACAACTACCCACAGCACTGGAATTTGCTGAGGTGCCAACAAGGAAATGAAGCCAAAGAACACATTTTTTTACCTAACAAAGTAATAGATTTATGTAAAAGCAGAAAAAAGCAGTCTTTCTTCTCTTAAACTGCCTGTAGTGGAGGGAAACACAGGAGCATCAACCAGCCATCAGCCATGCCCCTGCATTGGGTATGTACATGTGCTTCGCTTCATGGACACGCAAGCAGGCATTGGCTGGAGGAAGACAAGTCATTCCATATTCTATGTGACTTAGATGAACAACTTTCAACAGGACTTTTGATTCCAGGTCCCCATGGCTTCACAAAGGAAAACTAAATCCCACTGATGCTTAATCCACAGCTGAACTGAGGAGTAACACAATACAATTTCTGCCCCAGCTCAGAAGCAGGTCTGCCACCATCAGCCGAGCAAGGTATACATAGGTATATGTTCATTCCTCCAAAAAAACAACTCACTTGCCTATAGCAGCAACATCTTCCATTCTTTCCCTTACTTATTTAAGCCTGAGGTTCATGCTCTGCCAACTGCCCCATGCACCTTGCACCCCACACACCTCCATCTGTTGAAGCAGGCCTAGGACCACTTTTCACCCCCTGTAGTGGGTGGTCTGACCCACACAGCCACCTTCCTCACTGGTTTCCCTTGGCATGGCACCACGGCTTGTTGGGAGGCACAAAGCCACTCGAAGTATTTCCCTTCAATCTGCCCTGGGTACGCAGCACATGCCCTTCACTCACCAGGGAGCAGACTTCTTCTTCCACAGCATTAAATTGCTTTGAATTAATCAAAGCCATCATCAAATGCAACTCTCAGTAAGGCAGATGTTGCCTACACTTGCTGGAGATGCCCCTGCCATACAGGGTCATCCGGAGGATTCATTTCTAGCAGCAGATTCGTTGCAGCAAAGAGCTTTCAGAAGAAACCTGGCCAAATTGCTTTTGAACAGCCACTAAAACCAACACAACCTGATTGGCTCAGCACTTTTTGCTCTTCTATAGAGCTCACTATGATGCCAGGACTACACACATCAAAAATAAGATATGAGTTAAAGCAACCAAAACTGGGGGGGATGGGAGCAGCTCTGCAACCTACAGGATTGCAATGACTCTGATAAGCAACACAGAATCAGGTAAAGGCCATAAGGGGAGAGATGAGCGATGACTAATTGATTTTCATGGACTAAAACACACAGGCAAAGGGGAACTGTCTGGTGAGGACTGGAAAAGCCTTTGAAACACAGATGACGTAGGACGGATGCGGGTTAGAGGGACCAGAGCAGGATGGGATGATGCTAGTGCAGCTGAGCCCATCCCAGGAGTCTGCTCTTTTGCACATGAGCTTTTATTTAAAGGACCATATGAGCTTCTATTGCATGATTGATTTTCCCTTCGGTTATTTCAAACATATTTGACCTTTTGATTTCAAACCCATCGCTCAGAGGTAACAGCCACCAGGATATCCAAAATACACTTCAACTCTAAAGGCAACTGGAAGAAGTGGGTTAGTTGTTTTGTTTGTAGCAGAGGTGTGTTTTGAAGGACTCTGAGATCATCTCTGACATCACCGTGAGCAGTACTCACCCTTCTCACTCACACTTTAACAGAGCAATACATTCGGCAGTGACTTATTCTCAGCAGACCACTTGTTACATCAGGGTTTACTCATGTAGCTCTGCTGGCAGCCCCCAAACAGGGGCTATGAGTCAGCAGCAGCCCTGGGCCCTTCCTCAAGGGACACAGGAAATGGCTCAGCCACCCGCGGTTGTCTCCTCCACAGGATTTTATTGACCAAGCTCCTCTCAAAAATGCCCATGTGCCCCACATCGAGAGCTGCCAAAGTGATGAGATGGCACCTGCAGGGGAAGCAAGGACAATCTCTGCACTGCACTGAAAATCTGTGCTCTTCAAGGGGTGGACAATCAATCTCAAGGTCTCAAGACCCATGGGATTCCAACACAGGGAGCGTGCAAGGAGCCCTGGAGCAGCAGGGCTGTGGGATCCTCCTCTCCCAGCTGCAGGGAGCAAACCAGCCAGGACCATTAGGGTCAGGGTCATCAGAGCATCCTGAGTCACAACAACCCATCCAGAGCAGCCCCAGGCTGGGACCCACAGCTGGGCTCCTCCTGGGGACCATCCCAGCAGCTATTTCTGAGGCTCCCTCTGCTCCCAGGGGACACCAGCGGCATCCCATGTGCCTTGGCCACGAGGGCTTTCACACGCAGCCCTCTGAGAGCCTGAGCTGTCCACGCTGCATGCAACGTGCCTCAATAAATCATTCAAGTCTTTGGTAACAGCAGCTGGTTGTGGTGTTCTCCTCCAAACACCCCGGAGCACCCATGCTCCCAGGCGCTGGGATTGCTCTTGCTTCTCACAGCAAGGATCAGTTGCAACAGAACACAGCTAGAACAGGGATTATCTATATGGTTAAGTATATGTTCTTCCACGCATTTCCCTGTGGCACCCGTGTCCCCCCAGCAAATAATCACCTAACAGAAAAAACCTGCTGTCTTCAGTCGGAGCTTAGAGTCAAAACTTATTACTTGTGTTTTCAATCTGCCAGGGACTCACATTGAGCTCTTGGCCAAATGGTTCCCTCCTCTCCATTTCTCACACGGAAGAAAAAATAAGATGCAGAAAAGTTAAATGGGAACAAAAAAGGCCATGCTGCTTGCTTCCCCCCTGCCCCAGCCTCAGCTAACCACCAGGCTCAGAGTTGAGCAACTGCATGACTTACATCGCTGCTGCATTTCCATTCCTGGCATGAAAGGCTGAGCTTTTGAAAGAACTAAATGAAGAGATTTGGCCTGTGAATTCTCTGACATCCCTGTTGCATGAAGATCAGGGATATGGTTAAATACAGGTAAGCAACACCCAGCCCTCTCAGATGGTTTTGAAGATCCTCTTCAGATAACAACATGCACCTTTAAACAGTCCAACAGCACGCTGGGATGTACTGTCCCTCAGTGCATCCAACCAACCCACCTTATACATCTGCCTGAACAGAGCCAGCTGCAGATATTAAGCTTTACATGGAGAAAGGAGGTATTTTTTAGCCCTGGACAAGTCTAGAGTGGTTTGTGCTCCTACCAGCACAAGGCAGAAAGACTCATTCCCAGCTGATCCAATTAAAAATGATGGGTCAGGTCAATACTCTGCTTCCTGCTCTCCTGATACCCATCCCTTCCTCTCCAGCTCTGCATGATGAGCAGAGATAGCTGAGATTTCTGGTAATTGCTGGACCAGCTCAGGACCAGGTGGAAATCCAGAACTGAAAGTGCACCTGATTAGGAGACTTTTAAAGCCTGGGCTCATCCAGGGGTCCAGAAAACTTCTTGGTCCATCAACAGCTATCTCAATTCCCAGCAAACATCCTCCTGTATGTAGCTCAACTGAACAGAACAGAAACAATCTTGATCAGAAATGAGCCTAGATGCTGCAGAGCCATTTGAAAGCCACAGCCATGCACATCATGTATATTCATAAGAGTTTTACAACTGTTTAAAGCAAAGTTATCAGCATGCTTTGCAAGCACGATACCACAGGATGACCCAGGCTCCGTAGCCTTGGAGAGCAACAGTTGCATTTCCCTTTCTCAGGAGGTGATGAAAGGATAAACAACAGAGTGATGCAGAGACAAAATCTGCTGTGTCCTGCTCAAAATACCAGGAGGAAGGTTTGGGCTGGGCAATGCATGGAAGGTTTCCCTAACCCTATGTTTCTCCATACAGGAGACAATTTGATAGGAAAAATGCCACCTTCCCATCCTCCCCTCCTCAGGTACTGCCTGCTTGGGCTTTCTCAGGAGCTTTCTCATCCAAAGTGTTTCCCACCAGCCTGAGTAGAGCGGAGATGAGCAGCGAGCTCCCACATGGCACTGCTCTGCAGAAGCCCTGCCGAGCGAGCGAGCTGCCTGAGAAGAGGCAAAAAAGAAGACAGAGAGGATTTACAACCTCCAGGAGATAAAAAGCCCATAGCATTGGGCACACTCCTCCTTTGGCACAGTGTGATGACCAGAAAGCCCCGGCGCAATCCGAGCATCGCTGCCTTGGCACAAGAGAGTGCGTGAGGGCTTTGGGGAAACATCCGTTTTCTTTGCATCCCAAAGCACCCATCAGCATCCAGATTCGCCTTTTCTAACAGAGGAAGGCAGGGGACAGCCCACTGCACCCAGCCAAAGCCAGGCTTAGAGAAGTATTCCCCTGCTGCTGGCTCCAAAGCAAGACTTAATCCCTTTCTCCTGCATGTACCCCATAGGAAACTCCTAGTTATAGATTAGTTGCTTCTGGAAAGGAGGGATACAGCCCAGACTGCATGTTCAGCTTTGATCACTTTCTATCTGTCAGGTGAGATATTCACGAGTTCTCTTTCTAGGAAGCCTCAAGGGGTTGTTTATATAAAATCAGTGTTTTATTTCATGTGCTGCCCACCCTCAGATTGCACAATTAATTGAGGGAAACTTTTCTGCTGATCCTTTTCTTCACAGTCAGGCAAAAAAAACCCTTCACAAATCATCTTGCACACAGAGAAAATAAAGATACTGCTCAAACACACTTAAACCCACTGAAACAGGAATATAAGCTTCCAGAAAAAGGGCTGATTTCTGCCCTTAGAGGTTTATATTGAGGCAGAAGGAGCTGGATCCCAGCAAAGGCTGGATTTGGCCCTTGGAGAGGCCACTGCAGTCCCTGCTGCAAGCCCAGTTGTGGGAATATGGCAGAGAACCTGGAGCTCAAGCTGGAGCTGTAGCCAGGTACCGCATGGGGCTCCTCCACCTGCCTCCCAGCACGGCGGAAAACTCGAGCTCCTCGGGAAAGGACAAACCTCGGAGGATCTCACCCAGCACTGCCCGCATCCAAGCACACACATACAAGTAGACAGGGTGCAAAAGAAAAGCCGTCTCCCTGGCTTTGTGCAGGAAAAAGGGGTTTCAGCCCTAGGCAGGGATCTGGCTGCTAAAACAAGGGTCGGGATGTTATTTTAAGCTATGTTTATATACGCTGTAGCACCAGGTAACAGCTGCTTCTGCTCCACAGGGAGTCTAAAGGAGGATGGGATGCAGAGCAGGGCCTCGGCACAGGCACCCAGCATCATCCGGGGAGGACCAGGCTCCCCATGGAGCAACACGTCCGTGTTCCCACCGAGCAGGATGCCCGGTGGAGGTGCGTGCCCCTCTGCAACTCCCGTGTCCATCATCCACGTCGATACCAAGCGCGGCATCCGCCTCCCACCAGCAAGGGTTGGAGGGGGGGGCAATAAAATCATAACAATCATTTATGCACGTTGGGAGAGAATGAAGTTGCTGTCAAGCGGCGCTAAATTCATGTGACAGCCAGGGCTAATTAAGCAGGAGCAAGGCGCAAAGTCGCTGCGAGCGTGGCAGGGACAGGGTTACAGGCTGACCCTGGGCTGATTGACACCGCTGAGGTTACCTCGGGCTCGGGGAGCTCGCTCATCCATCGCCATGCTCGGCAGGCAGCGAGGCCACCCAGGGGATACACACACGTATAGAGATAGATATAGAGCTATATATGCACGCTCCGAGCGCAGGGGGAGAGCGTCTCGGTGGCAACCTGACACCTTTCGGGAGGCAAAATGGAATCTCGCCGTCCAGTCGTGCACCCGCAGCAAGGGAGGGAGGGAATCGGATAAACCATTGGCAAATGCACACGCGGAGAACAGAGAGAAGAAAAGCCCCGGTGCCTACCTTTGCTGGGTGGCAGCAGGCAGATCCCGGAGCGGTTTGGGTCGGTGGCTGTTCCCTTCTTTAGGAAATGTTCGGCTCAGCCGGTGCTATTTGCATTCTTTCATTAGCACCTGTTTCAAGTGAGGAAGGAGAAAGCTCATTACGGAGAGCAGCCTCCTTTCGAAATAAATTAGTCAAAAATAAAGCGGAGATGCTGCCAAATAATAATAACGCTAATAATAATAATTAAAAAAAAAAAAGAAACCCCAAAACACATGTATCTGAAAGCCTAAAGTAGGCAGTTTAATAATGGGAGGTCTTGCAGGTTGTGAGCATGCTCCAGCCGGAACAAATCCTTCCTCTGTTATTCCTCTGAATAAAAATAAACCACGATCAAGAAACCCAAACGGAAGCTTCCTCCTCGAATCCCTGCTGCTGAAAAATATGGAATAAATTCAGCCCGAAGACGCAGACTCTAATCAGCAGCTGGTTTCGGGCTCCAAAGCCAGCCAAAGCCTCTCTTGTCTTTTCCCACTATGAGTCTAGGCCTTTTTGAAAAGGGTTTTAACCTTTTAAAGCTACAGTGCACCAATTATCACTTCTGGAGGACTGTCACTCACGGCGCAAATAAATAGATTAGTGAAGCAGCGGCGGCGGCACGGAGGGAGCAGGGGGAGGCGCGGTTGGCACGGGGAGCCTGTCCTCGGGAAGATTGGTGTATGATTATTTGGTTTAGTAGGATTCTTCCCCCCCCCCTCCTCACTTTGGGAGGATAATACATGGAAAACTTGCCACCCAGCTCCTGGATAAATGCACAGTCATTACAGAAATGAGCAGCTGCTGGATGCGATTCCGGGTGTCGGAGGGACGCTCCTCATCAGGGTTAACTCGCAACTGAATTTTGGGGATTAACAGTTTCCGGCCCGGGCGGTGGGGTGAGAGGGTTAATGACATGCAGAGAGGAGCTCTGTCAAGTGCTTCCCATCAAACTAAGGATCAGGCTGCAAAGTTTGAGCCGAGCAGCCCTGGCACAGCAATAAAGCGTTCTTCCAGGAGGAGGATTTCGGGGGGAGGGGGGAGTGTTATTTTAGCAAACAGAACCAAAGCCCCCCAAAAAACTCAGCCTTCCTACAACCAGCACCGCGAAGCACCGGTGGCCCCATGCATGGCTCAGCTCCCACAGGACAACGCGGAGCCAGATCTCCCATGGGGGATGAGGGGTGATGGGTTCCCAAGCCTGGCACCCCACGTCAGTGTCCCCCAACACCTCTTCTGGTGCCAGTGGCACCCAGCCCACCTTGGTGGCAATGGCATCCTCCTGGTCAGGGAGCAGAGGACAAGGGGCCATCCCCGGGGGTGCTGCGGCTCCACGTACGACACTCCTCTGTGGCCAGTCCTTTCTGCAGCCCCCGGCATGCAAACCATCAGGAGCAAGCGGTCCTCCCGCCCTCTCCCCCCTCCTCCTCTTCAGCAGAAAATCATCGTATTTCATGTGTCGCTGCTCCAGCCTCGCCAATTGGCTGGGCACTCGCAGGCGGAAATGTCAGGAGCAACCCAGCATCGGTGCCTGCCCGCGGCCACCCGGTCCCCCCGGGTCCCCAAAGCACAGCTCGGGGCAGGGGGCACAGGGCTGACCATCACAACTGGAGGGAAAAGGGTTTTCGGTGTTTGGGTTGGGGTTTTTACGCCGCTCTGGCTCGGCTCCGCAGGGATGCAGGCTGCCAGCAACTTGACCTTGACCCGCACGGCTGCTTTGCGCTGCCAGCAAGAAGCGTTTTCCGGATGACGGAGACCGAGCACATCTGCTCTGCTCCATGGAGGCACCTCCTTCTGCACCCGGACAAGTGGAGGGGCCGCGCTAACACCCACCGCAGCACTAGCTCCATGGGCGCATCACAGGTACCGTAGCTGCCAGCAGGGAGAATGCATGGTAAATAGCTGCTTTCCTTTTTTCCCCCTCATTTCCAATGTCAGTGCATTTCTTTACAGCTTGTCTCCCACCTCCAGACCTTTCAAACAAGGTTTATCGGCATATTTCTTTATCATCTCAATACCTGGAGAATCTGGGGTTTGGAAAGAGGAGCCTGCCTGAAGTTTCCAAGCGTGGAACAACGGCTGAAGTAGGAAGACAGCCTAAGACTCATCATCTGATCATTTTCCTTCTTAAAGCCAGGGGGAAAAAGTGCAAAACTCTTGGGAAATGAGCAATGGAATCGCAGAAAGGAATAATCCTGATGAAAACTGTCAGCTACCTCCTCTGCTCACACATAACCTGGCAACGAGAGGTGAACACATTCAGTAAGACTGAAAAATGTTCTCCTAAGGAGAAACCGAGTCAGATTTTCCTGCTGGGCACATGAAGAGCGTAAGGGAAATACAACAGCCAAAAGACAACTTTTAGTTTGTGGCTGCTTACACTGGATGAGAAAATTTGCATTGTCACAAAAGCTAAAGAGGATTTGAGTGTAGCATTTATGGCACAAATCAGCTTACGAAACCTGCAGTTATCTACTCATTGTGAAAAGAATTGGTAGTAAATGGGCAATATATGGGATGAAAGAGCCAAAATCTCCAAAGCTTCCTTATCTGGCCATCTGACAAGCACCCTGAAGCCCAAATCGTCGGCGAGTGGATGCAGCCCAAGGCAATGTGCTCCTGCAAGGGGAGCTTGGCAGTCGCCATTCCCACCATCCACAATGTCCTCTACCTGCCTGTGTCAAGGCAAGCGCTTTGGCACAGCAGAAGCTCATCACCACTGTGTGTCACTGTAGGCATTAAAACAAGTACAGTAAGAGGGAAGAAAGCGAGATAATCAGTCTATTACACAAAAAATCCTACTGTCTCAAGTCCAGAGCAAAGGACGCAGTTCTTCTTGCTCTTCTCTCCCTTCCAGCTTTCAAGAGGAAGCCACACAACAAGACATTTCATCACCTACACCAGCCTGTACTTCATGTAACAGATGACCCAGGTCTATCATGGTAGGTCTGCAAGGTGCTGTGCAGCTCCATGCGTGAGAACCGGGGTGAATTAAAGGAGCTATAGAAGTGGTGTCACCACATTGCCATTGTGTCCCTACCAGCATCATCACCCTCACATGAGCCCAGATGTCCATGTGCCACCATAATCTACCACATAGACCTTGAGAAGCAACCTGCTTCATGGACCTTGCTTTCCACACCTGCAAGTCACACACAAAAATAGCTGTGTTAAAAGTCATGGCAGAGTTTACTGAATTCTGGCAAGTTGACATCTGAACTCCTACATGACTGGTAGCAAAACCAAGAGGGACTCTTCATCAGGGGCTGTAGCGATAGGACAAGGGTTGATGGGCTCAAACTAAAACAGGAGAAGCACAGGTTAGATATAAGGAAGAAGTTCTTTACTGTGAGGGTGGTGAGACACTGGAGCAGGATGCCCAGAGAAGTGGTAAATGCTCCATCCCTGACAGTGCTCAAGGTCAGGCTGGACAGAGTCTTGGGTGACATGGTCTAATGTAAGATGTCCCTACCCATGGCAGGGGGTTGGAACTGGATGATCTTAAGGTCCTTTCCAACCCAAACCATTCGGTGATTCTATAAGGAAGGATAAGAGGAACGCCTTTGATGTTTTGAGGCATAATCTTCACTTGTGGCTGTTCAATCTCCCCTCTGACCACACACCATTTTTAGGAGATCCTTCAGAAAAACACCTTCTAGAAGGTGGCACAGAAGTTGCAGCAAGACCACAACCACCCGATTCACCCCTGGAAACAGAGAGCAATAAAACCATCATCAAGCCAATTAGCTAACTAGGCTTTCATCCTTTCCATATGTGCCACTTCAAAGTTGCATCACCCTTTCTTCCAGAAAACCGCATTCATACAGCATCCATGTAGGTGCTTTGTACCAATTACCTCAGACCTTTGTTCCCCCTTTTAATCTTAATGGTGATGTGAATTCAACTTTCCTCCAGTATTCTGAAGCTTTTCTGAGCAGTTTAAAACCTGCCATAAATCAATATTAACGGCAAGGAGAACGCCTTGAATAGCAATGGAAAGACCTGCATTACAAATCAGCCGCATCTTCACACGCTGAGCAGGGGCTGAAACCTGGGAGACCCCAGGCCCAATGGGTGCATTAGTTCACTGCTCCCTATGCAGTGAAGCACACCCTCATTAGATGTGACACACGCCGCAAAACCTGACCTAATATGTTCTGTGGGGCTTATTAGTTGGGCTCCATGCTGATGCTGGGAACTAGCAGGACTGTAAACCATCCTGCTGTGTGGCCAGGGAGGGGACCTGGTTGCAATCAGTGACAAGAGGGGGCAGGAGTAGTAGGATAAGCCAAAACAAAGCATCAAAGCTATTAGTTTTCCACTTCTTTTTGAGGCAAGACTTAGTGCAAGCACACCGAGCCACTGGCTGTAATTTTGAGGTCAAAATCATTCACTCCATAGCTCATTCCTCCTCCTTTTTCTCCCATGCAAATAGTCACAGATAAAATTCAGAGTTGAAAACATGCTTCAGAAGCGACACTTCCTTGTGGATGCTTTTCTCTTGATAATAGCACCCTGTTTAACCCTAAGCAAGTAGGTGAAGAAGGACAGCGGTGCTGGGACCAGCTCAGGGCTCATCCAGAACTCTGGGAATATTCCCAAAGGGCAGACTACCCCTTTCCCCCACACACTGTGCAGTGTATAACCACAGTGCTATGTACGTCCATTGTACAGTACAATGCACATTGCCCAGCAGGATGAGTCTGAGCTCCTTACATGGGAATTCATGGCTCTGATATCTAATGGGCATTCTCCTGTGAAAAATGGGAGAAGCATGCAAGATTCCATATTTTGTTGGCCCTTTTTATTTACCTGCTTATCAAACCTACTCAACTAGAAGCAGAAAGTTGCATTCCTTTGTAATTGCTAGCTTCACAACTGCTCTTGGGATCAAAAAGGCAAGGTATGAGTTTATTCTTTTACTTTTCTTCTTTCACTTTGTAATAACTAACGAAGATCCAAAGGCAAAGCACGGCTTTGCTTTCACTGCCTTCCTGGGACCTAATACAGCAAACCAAATAGGATTCCTGGTGCCACTAGATAATGCATTGCATTTGGATTACATACTGTGGTTTAGGAAGATACAGAAGATAATAGCACGTACAGGGAGAAGGGATAAGTTGTAACCAGGGGAACAGACCACAGAGCTGCTGGTGCCATCAGACCCCTGAATGCCTTTGCCTTAACCAAGAGGCTGGATTTTGATCCATCCCCTCTCAGCACTCACGTTGCTCACTGCAGCTGAGGAATTTGCGCAGGAGCAGAGTGGGATGGAATGGATAAAGATGCTGAAGGCTGCCTTATAGAAAAAACCATAATTCAATAGTAACAAAAAGTATAAGAGCTTGCGCACAAGCTGTTTATGGAGTTCGCATAGGGGTGGGAGCCTCTGTATCCTTTTCCCCATCACTAACCCCCTGCCCTGCAGTCAGTCATAATGGGTGCCCCAGGGATTGCCAGGAGCTCTGAATGGGGCTGCAGAGGTACCCTTGGGGAGGTGCTGAACAGAGAAGTCTCACCAGTCTAATAAAGGGCAATAAGGATCACTGAATAAACCTAAGCCTGTTTCATTACCAACCTAACCATTTGCAGTAGAGGTGTTTTGGGTTTTTAATTCTTCTTTCCTATTCCTACAAAGGATGGCAGTTCTCCGCTGCAGCAAACTATCTGCAGAGAGTATTTACACTTTTGCCTGAGATTCCCATTACATCATCTGTCCTCATTTTTGGGTACGTATGAAAAAGGACACACATATATATATACACACACATATATATATAAAAGCTTGTCTTTACACCCAGAATGAACACACATTAACTGTGACTGATTAAAGAACAAACATCTGCAATATTTGGATTATTTTGGCAGTGTTCAAGGTCAGGTTGGACAAAGCCTTGGGTGACACGGCCTGGTGTGAGGCTCCCCTGCCCACAGCAGGGGGTTAGAACTGGATGATCTTCAGGTCCTTTCCAACCCCAATCATTGTATGATTCTATCTAGTTCCATTGATCCAAAGTTACAATCCAACACCAAAAGATCCAAGTTTCAGATCAGAAAATGAGTTGACATTTGGAGGAGATTTTCCTGGGTTTACTGAGCTCCCAGCCTGGTGCTTTTCAGATCAGGCACATTTTTGCCTCATTAACTAAGCAACTGACATAAAAATAATCCAACCTGCCATTGTGCTATGAGGAATACCAAAGCACAGGAGGGACAGCTATAAAAGCTCATGAGAGTGCTCTTGTTCTCAGGTTGTTTTGGTCACTAAACAGCAGCATCTTGCACCTCAGCATCCATCACCCCACTGACATTCAGGGACGCAGGCATTAGCTCCCTGTTGGTCTCCATGAGGCTGCTGCCAGTGGAGCTCTGCAGTATTGATTCCTCATCTCCGCTGTCTCACCACTGATTGCAATGGTTCTCAGGGCAAGTTATGGGGCTCTTTAGCACTCCCAGTTGCACTAAAGGTTCTGATGATCTCAACCATTGGGAGGGATGAGAGAAACCAGCTTCTTCAGAAGAAGTGATTTGTCGAGGAATGACGTTACAGTGAGATTTGAAGTTTGATGAATCACATCATGATTCAATGTCAGTTCTAGCCTGAATCCTGTTAAAGAGTTGCTAAGCAATAGGGTGGACTTTGCTTATTGTTGGCAGGGGCATCCCTTCCCTTTAAGTCGTTCCTTGTCCTCATCAAACAGAACATCATCTAATTCCTCTAAAGCACATACGAGATTGTGTTATCCCTCTATAAGAATCCATATTAGCCCAACCACAGACAATAACCTCATCCCAATCAGTACAGGAAGCTTCATAATCTGCCATGCATTAAAGGTCTAAAACACCCTGCTTAATGTTAGAAGAGTCTCAATCTGTTAAGTTACTACTTAACTACAGTAATTCACCATGAAGTCTCTCCCATGGCACAGCTAAAGAGTTGTTTGCACTTTCTAATAATGGACACGTGACTTCAGCATTTAATGAGTTCCTGAAATAACTGAACCAAAAGGCAAAATCCAAGAGGTTTCAGTGCCCAGGGAGAAAAAAAATCATAATTAAAATAGGGAATGGGCAGAAGAATAAGAAAAAAGGCTGAGGGGCGATTATAAATCATTTAGGTGGAATAGTGAATGTATTGCTTGTCAATCCCAAAGGGGACTTGAGCATGACAGAAGGCAGCCAGCTTTGCAGTACATACCTGGGGCTCTACATCCCTTTCCTCCCCCTTATCCCCCTATATCACCAAGAGTACCAGTCCCTTGTCTTGGATTCACAGTGAGGATTACAAAGAAGTAACGACAACTCTTTCACTTAGGTTGCACTTTCCCTTATGGCCATCAAAACACACAGCAGACATTAATGGTATCTCATTGCATTATCACAGAATCACCTGTTTAAAAACATGCCAAAGAGGGTAAGCAGCATGCAGAGTTGCATTGCAAGTTAGCATGAAAAGAGTCTACGGGTTCTGACTATGAGCCCTCTGCTAGAAGCACTGGGCTGGATAGTCCATGGCGCTGGGGTCTCAGCTGGGTCTGGAGATATCATCGATCCCAAAGAGCCATCACCAAGGTAGATCTAGTATTAAAAGCTCTGAAACAGCCTGGCCTCGACAGCTTGGTTTGGGTGTTTGGTTGTGGGGTTTTGTTCAAGCCCAGCAGGGGATTCTGTTGTCTTCTGTTGCTGCCCTGGAGCGAGAGCCAGTGCAAGGTGTGCAGTGTTTGCTTTTCCATCCTCCCGCACAGTTCAGCTTCCCTGCTTGTGCTGTCATTCTGCTGCAGGGAAATGGCTTGCCAAGCACCAGACCCTAGGGCAGAAACTACCTTTGGAGAAAAAGAGAGACCCAGACACTTCCAAAACTCCTCTGTAGGCAGAGATGCAAATTCTGCTCTGCTTCACAGGTAAACTTATTTCTGGCACAGCAGCAGAGATGGGCTTCCTTATTCACTGGGTTTGGAAAACTGGGTACAGTGCATTTCTCCACACCACGCACTTCAATGTTTACCCAGAGTGGGGTTGTGATGCCAGCTCAGGGTTGCAGTATCTCAGGGGGATGGCACACCAGCAGTGCTCAAATCCTGGTCTCATGGAGATGTGGGTGTATCCAGGTCCAACCATGAGGAAGGATGGCCAGAGACTTCAGCATCCCCCAGTAACAAAGCCAGAAACAGTTTTGATACAGGAGCAGCCCAAGCTGCAGGTCTAAATTACATCCTAAGGATGGTCCCTGCCTGGTGCTTTCCTCTGAATCCAGCCCAGGCTTGAGCTGCAGACCTTGTCTGGACAAAACCATGCTACAGACAAGCAAGCATGGATGCTCAGATGCCTGTGGCAGGTCCACTGCCCAGAGCTGGTACCAGCACAGACACTGGACCCTCCTCTATATCTATAACCTACTGAAGGATTACAAGGCTTGCATCTACCCTAAGCTAACTCACCTCAGGCTAGAAACACCCATCAAAGGCAGCTCTCCACTCTATATCCAGGGCACCAGTCCCCTCCCTGATTTTAGAGTTTGTCCATGCTTTATTTCCTTCTTTAAACCCTTGTACCCATTTAATTCATTGGGTTTCTTCGTAAAGAGTAGAAAATAAGAGAAAACTTGTGAATTTTTACATTAAAACCTGCAAGAAGATTTCATTTCAAGTTGAGCTTAAGGAAAGTAAATTACATTTTGGCCAAAGGCCAAGTTCTGAATTTCTAATTAACTTAATCAAACCTTTTCCATAGTGTAACCCTTGATAATTTATATAACCAATTTCACTGGAAAGGCAGCGAGAGAGAGCCCTGCACCAAATCAGACAGAAATAACTAACGAGTTCAAAGGATTTGTTTCATTCACCCTGGAGAAAATGAGTTCAGCAACGAGCTAAAAGGTAGGAGCACACAAAAGGGATTAAATGGTTGAGTAAACACTGATGGCAGATTTTACCTGAGGTAAGCAGGTGACATTGAGCATTCATATAGGTAAAGTGTGCATTTTACAGTAATATCAAGAAGTGACCAGCGCACAAGAGAATTCAAGCGTGGAAGAATTTGTATCTTTTTATTAGACCAACTAAACTGGCTGGAACTGAAATAAATGAACCAACACACCTAAAACCTTGCCCTTTATCAGTCTTGCCAGCTGTTCCGCTGAAAGATATGGCCAGCCCTTAGGAAATCCTTTAACATGGCAATATAGCAATGGTACCCATAGCACGGCAATAACAAAACGCCATGTCATTAATTCATGCAAAGGTCCACATTTAGGCTTTGGGAAAGCCGGTTATTATCAGCTTTATCAGGGGATAACTGTTTTATTTCCAGCTAAACAGACAGGCTTCTTGTAGAAGCTGTCACTGGGAAGAAATTAATGAAAACACCCATTGCAAAAACAATTAAGTTAAATAACTCAAGACCACCACGCTCAGAGGAAATGGCACATGCTGGCCTGGGCTGGAGTAGGGTAACTTAGAAGCATAGAATAGTTTGGGTTGGAAGGGACCTTCAAAGCTCATCCAGTCCAACCCCACTGCAATGATCAGGGACACCTTCAACTAGAACTGATTGCCCAGAACCACATCCAGGCTGGCCTTGAATGGCATCATTGTCTTTGTCCTGTCCTGGAGACATCACTCACTGCTCATCCTACTCCCAGATAATGACCCAGGGCGCTCATTCTTTCGGTTTTGCTCTCCATGCTATTTCAGGACTGAAACCTGTGTCAAAGCTATTCATTGTTTTACTACAGAATATTTTCCACCTTTTTTATTTTCCTCTTCTTTACCAAAAGGGCAATCCCCCTTCCTATCGCCTTGCAGAAAGCATTGCCCAGACATGCTGTCAGCCTTCGCTTCCAAGCTGCACAACTAAAGTCCTGCGTGATGTGATGGAGAGAGACTCAGCATCATAAGGAGCCTGGCATGAAAAACAAGAGCAGGGAATGAGAAATTAAGACCAACACATGTGCAGAAGTGAATCTGGCTTGTTTAGCTGACAGCTAAGGAGTGTGATGCACTTACGAAACAAGGCTGTTCTGGTGACCTTTAGCAGCTACCAATTAAGCTTTAGTTCTGCACAGGAATCAGGGCATGATTTACAGCATCAGCTACATGCACTCTGATGCACATACATGTTTCACTACATAAATATCTTCAGTAATATAACAGACCTAATGGCTCCTCATATTCCTGCAAATCTCTTCCTAAGTTTTGCTTGCATTAGCTATGAGCACAAGGAGCAAGCAAGCTTCTGGCAGCAGCGAAGTACCTTATGTATGATAGCCCTCACCAATCAAACAAACACCTTTTGGACCAGGAGCAAGAGCAATGGTGCATTCTGAGCTGCACCAGTCCTCTCTGCCTGAAGATCCCACCAAGGAAGCAATGGCCAGTTGCCATGGGCATTCCCAGTCCCAGATGCCCAATGAAAGAGAATGCAAATAGTGAAACTTGGCTAAACTTATCATGTTCATTGCAATAATACAACTGTCAAAACTGTAAATTACACCCTTGAGTCAAGGGGAAAAACTCTTACCAATGAAGGGAATTTAGCAAAATCAGTTTAAGTAAGCTTAGGGATGGGAACAGAGAAGATGATTGGAATTTCTGTCCCTTTTGGGTGCAAAATTAGTAGGAATTTGCATCCTGGTAAAAAAATAATGAAGAAAAGCTCCAGACTAACAGGATAATTAAATCTTTCTCAAAAGATAATAGGAGTAGGCAGAGAGAACATAAAGAAAGAGGAAGAGAAACAATCCCAAAGAAAGTTTCATCTTAAAAGCTGAGAAACAACGCTCTAAGTGAAGCCCCGCACAAGTCAAACTGAATTAGAGTCTGCAAAGGAAATTAAAGCAACAGGTTAAAATGACAGAATGTTTCCTCCACATAAAATGAAAGCAAGAAAAGAAAAGAGGCCACTGTAGGTAATACCGGGATTAAATATAATCCAGGTATGCTCTGAACTGTACAATACTTTGCTTCAGATTTCAAGAGGAGAGGGGGCAAAGGCAGGATGACCGGTGGGAACACAAAGATGAAACTGGACCAGAACACATCACTGTGACATCTAGAACTTCATGCTCTATTTTCCTTGTTGAAAGCGTCAGAGGAAGCTGAGCACATGCTGCTGACAAGTCTCATCTTGCTTTGTGGCACACAGCATCAGAGTCTTTTGAAACTGGACTGGAATATTTGTTATAATGACTTGTGGTCATGCATCCAGCTGGAATGATGATGATCGGAACTGCAAGGGGCATAAGAAATTGGTCACCAGAGAGTCTTCCACAGCCTTCAATAATAGGAGTATTAATCCAGGATCACCACTGGAACTGCTCTAGAATTGATCTCCAGATCACTGTCATGTAATGTTCCATAATGCAAAGCAAGAGGATCCTGAATAAAATCCCTGATGAAACAAGGAAGAGTCATCAATGAAGGAAAAAGAAATAGCACACAGGGAGAAGTGAACTCTGAAGACCAGAGCACTAATACTGGGATGGAGCTTTATGGTGCAGAGAACAAGAAAGTTCACAAGAAAAGGAAGGTGGGGGGAAGAGCATTGGTTAGAGAAACAGGCTTTGGAAGGAAGGACTCAATGCACCAAAAGGTGAAGGAAGCCAATAGGAAGCAGGAAAAGAAAATTCCATGTTAAAACATATCTGGCAAAATACATTCAACAGAAGGAGATATCCAGGTTGTACAAGACTCTGACATGACCTCACCTGAAATCCTTTTAACCATGTCTCAGAGAAATGATTTCTAGCAAAGATGCAGAGAAACTGTAATGATCACTGAAGCAATGGAGAACATAGAGTACAAGGGAAGCCTAAAGGAGGACAGTTTGTTTGACCTAGCAAAATGCAAGCTGAGAGGAGAAGAGCTGTTTCAAGGGCAATATTGGCACAAGATCAAATGGAGATAACACAGCCAAGGACTGAATTTTGCCTGGAAGCCTGGCATCGCCTTCAAAGTTTCTCTTCTACAGAATAAAGGCAAGGAGGTACAAGACAAAGCCTGGTTTCTTTGCAAGAACCCTGCAGGAGAACTTTGGCACTGGGCTTTGACCAGAGAAGCCATGGTCACCTGCCTGCATGCATCAGGGTTTGGGCTCACAGCAAAGCCCCATCATGAGCTACAGTCATTTGCAGGCAGAAAGATGTGCGGTCCCCATCATCTCCAGCAAACCAGGAGCATGAGCATGGCTCCTCCATGGCTTTATAAACTCCATTCATAATAGAAGGCTTAAGTTAACCCTGGGTATCCATATCTAGGCAAAAAATGTTTCAAAACCCACAATGGAACAAGGAGAAAACAAGAAGATTTCAACAAGATTGTGAGGAATAAGCATCACCTGTGGCACAGGAAGCAACCAGCCTAATGGTAATACCAAAGCCAAGCCAAAACCAAACCCAAACCTGAAGCTAAGACAAAGCAATTGGACTCCACTGATCCAGAGCCCAGCTAAAAGGCCTTATTTTCTTCAGTGAGTTTTTCAGAGGTCAGATTCTTAGTATAAGACAAAGATTTAAACCATATTGGGCATCCGCTTTCCTTCTGCATGGGTCAAAGATAAACAATTCAATGGGGTTGTTTGGTTTAGGAGGAACAAATTAATGCTACAGTTAAACATTTCAGGTGAGATTTCACACAGTTTCCTTTGTGTCCAGCACTTGTTGTTCCAGATAACATCCTGCTTGGATTAAGGAAATATTCCCATTAAATCAAAAACTGTATCAAGCAGATACAACAAAAAACCCAGCCAGCCAACCATCCAATGTAGTTTCTACAGCAAGACTCCTAAAGCAGCTTGCCCATGAAAATGAGGTTTCAGACTGCATCATACCCTTAGCTCTGGCATTAATGTTTCATTTGCAAATGCCATATTCACTCTAGTCTCTTGTATGGGATATTTGCAAAAGAGACATGTTTGAAATGAGAGGAAATGATAATTTATTACCCGTATTTTTATTTCCAGTGCTGCTATAAGCGTTACTAAGTATTTTTAAATGCATCCAGCTATAAAATTTATTCAAGTACCTCTGACAGAAGCGAAATTTACTGAGAGTAATTGTTAGTTCCATTGACATAATTCATGAAGATAATTCTAAAGTGTCTACCAAATGTATTTATGCATCTTTTAGTAAGAAAATGTTGAGGCCCGTGGCTTGATTCCTCTCTGCTGACTAAATCACTGTCAAATTAATGGACACTTCAGAGATCAGAGAAGATGAAAGCCAAAATTCACTCCAATATCTGAGCTTTTTGTTGAGTTTCTCTAACAGGCCTGAGGAAGCTGAGGACTCGCTTCTCAGAGAAAGACATCAAAATCAAATACTACATATACTATAGATACAAACTGCTCCTATTGTGTCTTCTATGGCATTCTTATACCTGAAGAGGACTTCATACAGGTCAGTGGCAGGAGGGGAAAACAAGACAGAAGCACAGAGGACACAGCCTGCTCTTGGACAAGTCTGGGATGTTCTCCTCATGTGAAGTGTTTTCAGCCTTGCTGTCCTTTCAGGGGTCATTATCCCTTCATGGAGATGCAGTGGGCTACAGCATTTTCCCCATGCACATCCCTGTGGAAACACTCTCGCCTGCAGGAATCACGTGTGTCATTTTGAAGCAGGCAGTCTGTGGACTTCAGGAGAGTACTTGCTGTGAATTACTTTACAAACAGAGCTATTTTTTAGGTTCATTTGCCAAGTAATAGTACTTCTACAGCGCTGTTCATCGGAAGAGGTCAAATTATAGCTAACAAACAGCTTTGGCTCCCTCCACCTCAAAAAGAGAAGGAAAACCACAAACCAGAAGAAAGGAAATCTAGCAGGGAAGCATGACAACCCCATGTTTCTCTTCTGATGGGGTATAAGGCGTACAAAGGTGCTCTGAAGCCAGACTGAGGACCAATGTGCTATTCCAGCTTCAGGCAGACCCTTACAGATTGGTGTGCACCACTGCTCACTGCTGTTCCCACTCCAGCATCTTGGTGAACAAGAGGCTCCTCATGCTCCAATACTGATCTATGCAATAAATTAGCCATCAGAGCTGGTGATGGCAGGTGAAAACAGGCATCCCCATAAGTGAGGCATGGTAGCAAGGTTCATAAAATGCATCCAGACAAGAAACCTTCTTATGCTGCTACTGCTCTTTGCAAAATTCACGTCTAAATGCAGGCCAAGCACAACTTACTTGTGACACAGTGAACAGCTTTATCTAACAGTGCACATGTACCTGTGAAGAGGGTCTCAGTAGCCTGAAAGAAACCTGGGCGCTGCAGACTGATAGGTCATTGCAACCACAGCTACTACTGAGCTGTAGTCAGATGTCAGCACTGCCACAGTCACTAGGAAAGATGTTTTATGGAGCCTACTACAGACACTCTGCTTATACGCAGTACAGGAATCCAAAGATTCCATGTTCTTACAATTATTTATTTGCAGTATGATGGCATGAGCTTAATGATCCATCCTCCCCACTCCTTCACATTTAATGTCATAGGAAGTGCTTAAATGAGGTAGTGGAGATTCCCTTAGAGGTTTCCTATCCAAATATTGACCCAATCTTGTGTCCAAAATCCAGAGCTCAGCGGCCAAGAAAACTTTGGGGTTTAGTTAATAAAAGAGCACTGACATCATCTACCCCAACCTTCTGATCTTCCAAAGCAGGAGGTTTTCATTCACTTTTCTCCCTTCCTAAAGTGCAGTAGCAGCTGGTTTAGGTTAGGAATAAGCTCTTTTCAAAGTGAAGCCTCTCTCCAAGAAGACATTTTAAATCCTCACATGCAATCTCTGCACATACTTTCTCCGCCATCCTCTCTTTCCCACCTTGGA
The DNA here is from genome assembly GCA_009867235.2 of Psittacus erithacus. NCBI lineage: Eukaryota > Metazoa > Chordata > Aves > Psittaciformes > Psittacidae > Psittacus > Psittacus erithacus. Next base: position 25,894 of record WYDI02030217.1, read on the forward strand.
TTAATTAAAACCAAAAGCCAAACACATCTATTCAGCTGGAAATCAGTGAGAGCTGATGGCTTCTTACCACTTAACACTGGATAAAGATTTAAGAGTAACAGAAGCAATAGATAATTGCCTATGGTGGCTACGCGGTCTTGCACAAGCACATTTGCTGCTGAGTTGTCCTGTACCACCCCACTATAAACTGACTACTGACCTGATCCAAGTGATAAATAACCCTGAAACATCCCAAAAAGCTGGAAGCAAAGAGCCAAATGGGGCAGTTTCACATGGAAAGCTTCAGGTTATCCCCCAGGCTTCCCTCACAACTGCTGAATAAGGCATTTCATGAGGATTAACAGTGAATTTGCAATATTGAGTCCTGAGAATGAGAAGTTTTTGAGGCACAACCACAGACAAGCTTGGCATGAATGGTCTCACAGTAAAATAATGGCCCATAATTCAATTCATCTCCCTGAGTAAAAGTAAAAAGGATTAAACAAGACTTTTCCCAGCTTCAGATGCAATCCCCTGCAGGTTACCATCACACCTTCCATTTCTCAACACTGGTAATAGTAATGTTTGGTTTCTAATTGCATAAACTTCTCTAGAGTATTAGCTCTACAAGAGGAAAACCCATTCAGTGACCTCCTGCAAAAAGGGAAAAGTGCTTCAGGGCAGGGGTTTTTTGTGTGTTTAAATGAAAACTGTTCAATAAATAACACAAGGGAAGGGGCTGGGTGCTGCTGCCCCAGCCATTTGTGGCATCAATAAGCTTACACAAGTTCTCTTCTCTAGGCTGAGCCAGCCCAGCTCCAGAGCAGAGCTGCTCCAGCCCTTGCACAGCATCTCCGTGGCCTCCTCTGCACTCTAACAGCCCCACATCCCTCTTGTGCTGTTGCCCCAGAGTTGGATCAGAACTGCAGGGGGGTCCTGCATCAGCTGCTTGTAGTCCCCATTCAGACACCATCCTCCCCCTTACCAGCTCAAACCACTTCACTGCTGTTCTTCTGCTGATAAACATGAATATAATGAAGTTTTAAAACCACTAAAGTTACAGAAGCTCAATGAGAAGCAAAGTGCCATCATCAAGGCACTTCAAAGCTTGACTCCCTATACACAGCTGCTGGAAGGTCCTGCACACACACACACTAAAGGACTCATTTTCCCCTTACTGTTCCTTTGAGCTTCATCTTTCCCAGTGCTGGCAGGGCTGCGCCAGGGCTTTGTTCCTCTCTAAACACCAAATACACACATCAGAAACTTTTAATTAGGCAGAAGCTCTGGTCTCTGAGCACCCGAAGCTGCCACACGTTGGCTTTAGGGCAATGAAGCACTCGTGGCTCCTTGGAAAAGCAGCAACAACTGTGGGAAAGAGGAGGAACTGGAGACCTGGTGGCTCTGCCTGATGGGCAACCACTTCACAGGTCCCACAGCTTTTAAATGAATAATTGAATTTAAATTACTTCTAAGGCTGAAATTAAAACCTGTTTAAAGCTTTGTGTGTTATCACATGTCACAGGGCTACAGCTCCAAGCGTATTAATAGCAATTCCTGAAACTATTAATAACTGGATCCCAGCAGCTGATGTGTGTCATCTGCCCAATGGTCCCTGAGCACCAGCAAATGCCTGTGTCTCTTTCCAGGTACATGAGCACCGAGCATCATGAAGATGAAGAGAAAAGGTGCATGAGAGCCCAGCTGTGGTCAGCCAGGGAGGCTGCAATGGTCCTGGGTGTAGAGCCCACAGCCCCAGCTCCTTTCTCCTTCAGGCTTGATTTGAAGCACCAGCAGGGTGGCAAAACCTTGTGCAGGCAGCTTGTGAGCCCTGGGGCTTTGTGCTGATCATGCAAAGCCCAAGGGTCTGGCAGAAGCCATCTGCACTGCGGGATGCAGGTTGCTGTGTGCAATGATTCCCATCCTCCGCAGCAGCATCCCAAGCACAGCCTGGGATGCCCTCGCTCCTAACTCAATGGCATGTTGCAATTCCTCATATATGTTTCATTACAACACATTTTTCAGCAGAGGCAGTTTTATATACATATAAAAGACCCACATACAGGCATGCACACATGTGTATATATAGCTATGCATACACATATGTATATGTATAGAATGTATGTTATTCAGCGACTCAGTGTGCAGCAGGTGGCTGTTTCACAACCAAGGCCACTGCACCACACTTGCTGCTTCCAGCCCCATACTCAGAAATGATGAGCTATTCTGAGTGCCCAGCTCTGCTTTCCTTTCATCTGCCTTTTGGGCTTCTCAGATTCACATTTTTGAGACTTCTTCTGAAGCATTAATACATGTTTTTTGCAGCCAGCCTGACCATGAGCACACACAGCAAGGCTGGGCTTTTGCTGGGATCACTTAGGTATTTATCACCTAATCAAATGACATGCTTTCATCTGAGGTTCCAGCTTCCCAACTGGTATAAATTGATTGATGTCTGCACATCTGAATTGGGCAGAGGCCAACCTCATTCCCTACCCTGGGCCATTTGGTCTCAATTCCTCCTTTGGGGCAGCATCAGCTTTTTATGTGGCCACCGAATCTGTGGAGAAAAAAAAGTACTTGCTGCAAAAATCTTCATGGATGCCAGTTATTGTGCAGTTGTTAATGCACAGGTATTGGCAGCTGATGGCCCTACAGCTCTGAGGACTGCGGAAGACAACTATCATCTCCTGCAAGGCCAGGTAATGTATTTAGCCCCAAGACTAAAGAGTGATTCTCTGTAAGGGTGCTGAGGCACTGGCCCAGGGTGCCCAGAGAAGCTGTGGCTGCCCCATCCCTGGCAGTGTTCAAGACCCGGTTGGACACAGGGGCTTGGAGCAAGCTGCTCTAGTGGAAGGTGTCCCTGCCCGTGGCAGGGGTTGGAACTGAATGAGCTTTAAGGTCCCTTCCAATCAAAACCATTCCAGGATTCTATGGTTGTAATGTGCAGCAAGTGACACACAGTGAGCAGTAGCCCCTCAGCTATGGAGAATTGCAGTTCACTAGTTCAAATGGGGAAAAGCACTAAGCACTTGTGTTTCTGTGGGGAAACGGGAAGACTTTCTCTATCCCTCACAGAGATTAATGAATTCTATAAAGCAGCAATGCATGTGGTGACTCAGCCTCCCAAAGTGGGGAGCCTGGCTTTCTGTTGACTTGGACTTAAATTTTGCTCTCAAGTAGCCATCCTCTTACAATGAGGAACCATCAGAACAAAAGCAAAGCTTTGTGAAATTTGTGAAGGAATAAAATGTAGGTAAGCAGAGAGTAGCCACCAAAGCTGGAATTAGTGCAGAGTAGGAATTAATAACACTGAGATTAATAAAGGGTTTAATTATCATTATCCCACAGGGCATGAAATTGTGCTCCTTTCCCTCGTACCAGTCCTTTAATTCTGTGCTGGTGCTTTGTGATTGCAAAGAACAGTGTAAATCCATGGGGACTTTCTTACAGGTTTTTCAGCATTTTTGCTTTTTTGCTGCATTATTTACTCTTTGTAATTAAAAAGGAGACTATGGACACATGCAAACCCACTGCTTACCAGCACACGTTGAAATTCATCCTTCCCCATGGCCATTCTTCCAGCAGCTATTCTAAAAGCAGCACTTTCTGTGGCAGAGTTACTTCATACTGATTTTTCTCACAAATCTTAGCAGTGCACCACAGCTCAGGTCCAAAGTGCCTTATTCCAGCACTGATCTTTTCCTAAATACAGCTTCTGCTTTGGTCTTGGTTTGGTTTTTTCCCTGAAGAGAATGGTTCTGTTAGGTGACCGGTTAACTCCACCAACCCCTTTTATCATGACAACTGGGTCTTACTGCAGCTTTTGAGGAAGGCAAAGTCATTAAATCCCCTTTGATTATCCTCTGCAGTTTTTTCTGTCTACTTTATAAAACACTTTTCTATTGACTACGAAATCCCAGATATTTCTATAAACTGCAATAATGGGAACACTTCTGTTTGCATGAACGAAAGAAAACAGTCCTGTTGAAACTGCTGGGTTTAGTGCAGTATTCACTGTTTGCACACTTTGCACTGTTCCTGCTCTGGGTTTCTACTGAAATGAAGCGTGGGGTTTGCTCTGTGTCTGTGCCTACAGTAGAGGAGAATAATGCAGAGCCAAGTGCTTTGTAATGCCTGTGGGAAGCACGTTGTGAGGAGTTTCTGAAGTACCTGTCACTGCTCAGTTGTTCATTATCTTTAAATGGTTTGAGAAGCTACAAATAATTTGATATTCCAAGGGCATTTATTTTTATCGTGTCAAGGTTTGAGATAGGCAGTTGCAGATGCTGGGTCCTGTGCTTGATGCAGAAGCCGTGCAGCTTGGCAGGTAGCTTCATTTGGCTTGTGCAGAGCTTGTTCTGTGACCAGAGCTTTGACAGTTCTCATCTGGTTCCATCTTGTCTACTCCTGGGAGCTATTTGGGGAGGTTCTCAGCAGTGAGGATGCGGAGCAGGTTGGTGTCAGTGGTGGTGCTGTACCTCCTCCAGCCTCTGCTTGGATTCTGGAAGTACTGGTGAGCTGGAGGAGTTGTGCAGGGTTTGTGCTGCCTTCCCAAAGGCATTTCCTGAAGGAATTGCACCATGCAACACACTGAGGTGCTCCCTTTGGAAGGGGACAGCAGCCAGGCAGCCTCGGCTGGGCAGCCCATCCAGGAAACACAGGGAACGCCACATCCCCTGGGTCCCTTCAGCAGCCCTGTGATGGTGGCACCTTTTCTCTTGTCACTGCCCTGCCTCCTGCCCCTGCTGCTTCCCCTGGAGGTTTGCTGAAGCCAACGGTGGCTGCGGCTGCAGATGATCCTGAAGCCAGGTAGAACATGGTGCAAGGTCGATAACTTCAAGTGGCAATGGCCAAAGCCACTTTCAGCATCCAAACACAGACTCTCTGAGACCAGGGGGGCTGACTGCATGTGATGTGCTACGGTGGTGGGAGCAGGCACAGTGCGGAAGAGGTGGAGACAGCAGATAACACAGCAACCATCAAAACCCCTGTTGTGAGAGAAAACCAGGAGCACTTTTGGTGCGATGGGCCGTTCCCTGCTGGACTTGCTTTGAAGCAGAGCTTTAGGGCTTTGCCTTATATAGAAAGTGACAAAGGCAACATATTTGGAAGTTGAGAAGATGATAAAAGTCATTTCCTCCCAAATGTGTTTGAAATGATCAACAGATGGGAACTGAAGAGGCAGTGGCCTTGTTCCCAGCAGGAAATTAGAGGCAATGTTAAAATAAACATCCCTTTAGCACAGGGAATTTTGGGTGCTGATCAAGGAGCCACATCCAGTTACAGGGCATGAAACCTGGCTGGAGATCAAGTGTTCTTGGGGTGGGGAACTGGAAGAGCGCTTAAAATCAAAGCTCACAGTGAATCTTAAGTAGTGTATGGCATCCTTACATGCTACCTGTGTCGCTGCTGTGTTCTGCGGTACCTATACCACTGAATTGAAAGAAAGATTTTAGGATTTGTAATTCAGCGCTGATAAAGGAATTGCTGCTTTTTCCATGCCTGTGAGTGTTCTGGTTTTACCTGTTTAGCAGTTTATGTGCATGTATTATGCAGGTGTTCTCACTGCATCAGCTGACTGTGGCTAAGATACAACTTTCATGTTACACCCCCAACCTTGGTGGCTGCTCAGGATGAATCACAGAATTCCTCCATCCTTTTCTCTGCTTTAAGCTTTGCCCTTATGCCAACGCGAGGCAGCAGAAAGCCTGTCCTTGGCTCTGCTGGGTGAAAACCAGCTGCACTCAGGTTCACTGTTGTTCCTTTCAACATCCCAACGTGTGTCTTCTTGGGAGCATGAACGCCCACTATTTGTGTGACCGTGTTTGTGTGCTCATCCCACTGGGGTTGTTGGACGTAGGTTCTAAGAAAACTGAAACATGGAAATGAAACATCTGAGTATTTTATTTACCTCCAAAATATCAGTGGATTACATGATTAAAAAGTCAGAGATCCACGAACAGAGCATTCTCTGACCAATTAAATTACTTCTTTATCTTAATTTTTGGATAAATAATTGCTTAAGCAATATGAGTTATCTATTGGCATCCAAATGAGCTTTAGTTTGCTTTGCTTGGGCTGATTTTGTGCATTCTCTTTATAAATGTAACTCAAAACCTTGTTAGTGGTTTAGAAAATGGGAGCTAAAGGTTCAGCCCTTCACGGCTTTGTGGGAATGTGCTTCAGAGCAGTCTGTTTTAGCTATAATCATGTTAAAATAACTTCTGAAAATGTCAATATCTACTCCTGACTAAGAGGCTCCTTGACTTGTATAAAGCCTGGGTTTTGAGTGTACTCTCAAGGTGGTTTTATTCCAGTGGAAACCGGTTGGATACACTTGCGTGAAGCGTTATTCGTGTGAGTTACAGGCGCCGGTGCAAACTGTGCACAAGGAAGGTCTACAGATCTTGGCACCTGGATTAGAGGTTGTAGGGAACAGCCTGTTCTGATTCTTCCCAGGTGTTCCTTTTACTGCAGAAAAACTAATGGTGTTTTTGCTTGTCTCTTATCTGAGTTATCAGCAGACTACAGTGACGCAAGAGAAGCAGGAATGACAGATAAACTGTCTGGTTTGGGATACTTTTGTTCTGGTTTTGTGGCC
>WYDI02030218.1:0-10956 GCA_009867235.2 Psittacus erithacus
AAAGTTAGAAACACAGTGCTGCACCAGCCACTAAGAAGCAGAAAAAAAATGACTGCTACTGCTGAACCCATGACAGCTATGCACCAGTAAAGCTCAATATCAAAAGCTCCTGCAGGCACTGGTCAAATTAAAATTCAATGCAACAGGAGGTGGCCATCTCCTCAAAGGAGATAGCCACCAAATGCCTCAAAGGACATAGTCACCAAATGCCTCAAAGGACAGGTAGTCCAAGAGGTTTGCATATTTCTACATTAGCAAAACTTAAAAAGGCAAGCCAACCGCCTTTTCTATAAAGTGAAGGTTACTGGCACATAAAGGTCTGGGTTGAGACGCACCACTCTGAAACAGGCACAGTAACACGACGGCTAACAGATGCTGAGAATACCAAACTATGTTTAGTTGCAGTGAGGGCTGTGTCAGGTCACATTACAAATAACCAGAGCTTTTTACCACCCCCACAACTGCATCTCACCTCTATGTTCTATCTGCCTACAAGCGGCCTTTGAGGCAATCCAGTATTTCTTAATATATGATCACAATGTAGACCACAGCTCCGTCAAATGCAGCCAATAACATAAAACCTTGACAGAGAATTCTTTTGTATCCACTGATACATCTGGGCATCACCTGAAAGGAAGGCTAGAAACCTGGAAAGCCAAGCCCAGCCAGTGGAGGGGACCTTAGCTTCTGGAGCCATGGAGCCCTGAACAACTTATATGGGGGGAATATGGCACTGCACATCACTAGGGACTGTTGGGTGAAACATGTCAACTCATGCCCTGCTGGATACACATGGTACCATCAACAGATAACCCAGAGTGCCCACAGACATTGTCAGAAGCACACAGGAAGAGCTGGGTGCTTTTGATCTTAACATTAAGAGAGCTACAATAGCACAACTTAGACCAAAACCATAGAATCATAGAATGGTTGGGTTGAAAAGGATCATCTGGTTCCAACCGCCCTGCCATGGGCAGGGACTCCTCACACTAAACCATGTCACCCAAGGCTCTGTCCAACCTGGCCTTCAATAGCCAGGAATGGAGCATTTACCACTTCTGTGGGCAACTTGTGCCAGTGCCTCACCACCCTCACAGTAAAGAGCTTCTTTCAGGTTAGATCCTAAACTTCCTCTGTTTCAGTTTAAATCCATTACCCCTTGTCCAAGACCAGGAGCAAATAAATTATCTGCCAGGAGCAGTGTTAGTCTGGGTAATAAGAGGTTATCACTCATTAGCCCATGCTGAGGAAGTAATTTAATATTACAGAGTATCATCCAAATTTCTACAGTGCCTGCTCATCAACTTACAAATCTTATCACATGCACAACATGTCAGACAAAATGCTTTTATACAGAATTCATACACGCTTGCTTTTTTATATAGATTCTCTTCTTCAAGCTGAACAAACTGAAGAGAAACTAACAGCTACTGGATCCAAGGGGAGTTTTGCAGAGGTATTTTGACTTCTAAATATTTATACCTAACTCTTCTTGCTCACTACTTGGTCTGTCTTCCCCAACTGTCATTGCAAGAACTGTAAAGCTTCCCCCTTTTGCATTTTTGTGCCACAGAAATCCAAGATCCTCTGTTGTTCTTGCTCCCTTTTTAATTAGTAGTTTTTTCCAATTCCAACCTGAGAACTTCCGAAGTTCCCCGAAAAGAATTACCAGAAATCAAGCTCATTGTTGGTTTGTTTTTTTTTTTTCTTTGTTTCAGCAAGTTATCCACTGTTATGATTAATATAAAGCAAACGTTTACCTAACATAAATTTTTCCCTTTAATGGTAAGATGACACACATAGCAGCTTTGTATTCCTGTAACCTGTAGGAAATAATGAATGCTCAAATAGCATAAATGTGGTAGTCTTGCAGGAATGCGGGCTTTGGCTCTAAAGACCTTCCTAAGATCATATGGCTGTTTGAAAACAGATAAACAGGAAAATATGATCTGGCAGCTCAAATGGACTATGCTGAAATATTCAGCCTTGGAACTGCACTGTGCTCAAGCCAAGTTTCTACAACAGCATTTTTTCATCTATTGTCATTGCATGGAAAATCCTGTGTGCTTCTGATCCCTGATAAGGGACCAAAATGAGAGAAGCTCAGACCAGGAGGAGGGGTATTAGACCTGTTTTCTTGTTTTCAGGTATACACCAACATTATCCATACTAGAGAGCCCTAAAATTGCTTGGAATATCCACCTTGTCAAACACCAGGCATCCAGGAGACAGCAAATAATGCATACCAAGACAACAATTAACCCAGCAACCATTCAAGGTAGAGCATTTCCAGTACAAGCCTCCAACCTCTGCAGAAATAATTCTCAGAAATGGTCTCAGTAAAGGGCAGCTTCAGGTACAAGAGGCTATTTGTAGGAAATCTAAGATTAAATTATCAGTAACGCAAACTGGATCTAAAAATTGTCAGTGTTTACCCTGTTACAAGAGCTGTACATGCAGAATGCGACACCCTGTCTGCTATAACAGGCGAGCAAACCAGGCTTTGCCTTCTGTGCACTGACCAGCTGCTGCTCTCAGCAAGAACTAAAACACCACCTTGAATCAAGGCCAGGATATCAGCACACAGCCTGAGCAAGTTCAAGTTCCCAGAAACCTCCTGCGCAGTCACGAGAGAGTTCTACTCATGGCAGAGTCCTTTCCTTCTCCCTGCAGGCTCCCGCACCTCCCACCTATATGCATGGGACACATCAGAGGGAACCGTGGCCAATGCTGGAACAAAACGCACATTCCTGAGAGCAGCAGCAGCAGCAGCTGAGGGTCACAGATGAACAAGGATTGGCGGTCATTCCTCAAGCAGAGGGGGAGGAAAAGATAGATTTATAAAGATAAAATAATAAAACCATCTCAGAGGATTCATGTGGCTGTAAGCACACATAAACAGCCTACAAAACATACTTCAGAAGAGTTCTTGTTGCATGCTTTAGCAGCCGGTTGCTAACTTTGATCATATAAAAACCACCCTGGTTCAGAATTAACTGCAAAGTTTATTTTCCTCTCTTGCAGTTGCATATGTGGGGGGCGGGGGCATCTGGGGAGAGGGGGTGTCTGTGTTGTTTTGCTTTAAACCAAAGATTTTGGGTGCATGCTTATTTCTCATGGTGCATAGGAGATACAAAATGGAAGTTGCCCACAGTTTGCTACTTTCCTAATATAAGTTGGACAGCCATCTATGATTATTTTTTCTTTTTTTCTTAAACAAAAAGAACTGTGAAATTTAGAAAGACTGCAAGAGAAAATGAATTAAGTCTGGACAGCCTCAATATTTTCAGAGGTAACATCATGAAACAATACTTGCCCCATCCCTGGCAGTGTTCAAGGCCAGGCTGGAAGAGGGCTTGGAGCAACCTGGTCTAGTGAAAGGTGTCCCCACCTGTGGTAAGGGAATGGAACTGGGTGACCTTTAAGGCCCCTTCCAACCCAAACCAGTCTGGGATTCTATGATTCTATAGGTCACCATTAGACCCAACATGAACAATAAGAGGATTTACAGCACTGTTTCACCAGCTCCCATCCAGTCAGTCTGAACACTTGAAATACATCCCCATCCACTGAGCATTTGGAAACATCCCATGAGATTAAAGTTCTCATAAAACTTACATCAAAACCTCTGATACCTCTTGCATGTTCGGCAGGACTTGAGGCTGCACACCATTTCTTCATGTAAACTTGCGCCTCACACTTCACAACCCCCCCCACGAAGTCATGCCACTCGCAACAGCTGCACCAATATATTTGCGCACATGCTCAACACGCTTTGCAAACAGCAATTACTGGAGGGATCAAAAGGTCCTCCAGTTTGATCTATTGTGAAATACATGATCCTTAACTTATTTAGAATAAGCAATAGTGAATGTAATACCTGATGCAAGGGTTCCAGCAAAACTGACCAGATACCTAAAGAACTCAAAATCTTAAAAGCAATGAAGAGCAGGATGACAGTTACACCATTATCAATTTGGACCTTCACAATAGCAAGTTGGCACACAGAGACCAGCCGCTTATATGGAAGATCATCTTAGTAAATAAAGCAACTCAAATAAAGCTCAGAATAAGAAAGGGGTGCATTTCATGAAGCTTCTTATCCATTTTTCAGCAAGCACAACTTGAAGTTACAAGCAAGACAGCAGGTAACTTCAGAAACTTGCCTTGGTTATCAACAATCAAACACCACAGAAAGAGAACCCCTGAAAGGGACAGGTTACCAACTCCATTTCCCGTAGCTACCATTTTATATACACCAGTAGAACTGAATGCAAAGAGTTAACAAAGGGGTGAGGGTGAGAGGTTGATGAATGAATCCTTGTTTCGTAAACAAAGATTCCTTTAATGCAGGAAGTCTCAAGTAACTGCCCCATTACATACTGCACTCTTAATACTCTATATGCGCAATCAAGTTCTGCAGATAAACCAAAATACTTCAAGACCAGGCAGCCAAAACAAAACACAAAAAAACCCACTCAAACAGTACAAGCAGAGACAAGAAATGATTGAGCTGTAAGTACTGTGCAGTCCCACAACTAAACACAGCCCATTTTTCTTCATGTTGGGAACCTCAGATGTGACCTGCAACTTGTGCAAAACTTAAACTTGATTAATGCAGAGCAGTTTCACGTAATCAATACCAGTAGTTATGGCACAGAACATGCAAAACCAGATACAGACATTACTCCAGGATATTACTACAGAGCTTACAGAAGACACATATTTAAACAGTATTCCTCAAAGTGACTTTTGCAAATGCTTCAGCTCTGAGGGTTACAATTTTGTGTCCCAAGGCAGGAAGGCAACAAAGCATGACTCCAACATTATTGCCGTAATCTCATTAGCAAAGCTGCCATGCTACTGCTGTTGTCTGTCCATTGAGGGCTTAGCACCCACTAGCCTAGTCTGGATGTTCAGTCAATTATCAGAAAAACATCAGGACATCAAGCACTACATATTAATCATCAGAGAAGAAATGATTTTAGCTAAACTGAAAGAAAAATTTCACCTTGACACATTCACAATTCTGAAAGTCTGCAGCACTGCACTTTTAACCTGCCTTTTGTACAGCGTTACTCCCGACACTTTCAGTGAGGAAGGCCCAGCTTCCAGCTCTAAAGCTTTCCTACAGAAACTTTTTAGGTTGTTTCAGCCAGCCACCAGCTCACATTGCTATAAAAAATGTACCTCAACAATAGACTTTGAATGCAGCCCGTTTTCCACCCAAGTTCATAAACCTCCACACATTAATGAGCAGCAATTTTTAGCTCACCACCCCCTTTACTGAAATATTTCTACTTTTTTTGAAGAATATATATCAAAATTACAGATTACTTTTTTTTTATGGTACATTTTGAAGTCTACAACCTGCTAAATACAACAGCTGCATCTAAATTCCCAGCTTTCTCACCATAGGGCAATAAGGCACTTAAAGGAGAATAAAAGAGGAAGAAAGGACAGCCATCAGAACAGAACATACTGTGATTAGTCAATTATTTTCCCTACTTTGGTAGTCAGTTCTTTATTGACAGTTAACTAGAAGACTTCTAGAGTCCATTTACCAGTTACTGTTTATACATGTAGAAGACATTTCTCTCAACACAAACACACCAGCAGGAGAGGAGGCCCAGCTTAAGCTCTCTGTGCTCTCATATGCTGAATGGCTGTAGCTCAAGACTGACACCTGAGGATGAGCTCAGGTGCCAAATTACTTTTCTGTTGCTATAACATCAGCCTTTTCATTTGTCACTTCATGTATGACATCACATGCAGTGACATATTTCAACATACCATGATAATGACACACTACAGAGACCCAATTCAGGTGGAGCTGTTCCAGTTCCTTGGAGGAAGACAGACTGAAGAGGCTCAAGTAGTCCACAAAACCCACTTTACCCCTCAAGCCTAAAATCCTGTACAAAGGAAACGTCACAATAAATACTTCATAATAGAACTTAAGCCAGATACTGCACATTTTCCATGACCATTTGGTGTTTCACTGCAATCATTACTATTACCTTGCAAAGGTCTAACCATGGGAAGCAACAAAGACACAGATATTAAGAGCAGCAAGTTGAGAGCAATAAGTATTTAGCACCGAAAGGCTAAATGAGGTTTTTGACGGGATTTTTCTGTTTTCATGGTCTTTAACTTACTGATAGGAAGCACTATTCCTTTAATATTTAACAGGCAAGTTAAGAAGCAAAACCTCTTGGACAAGAGACACGCAGGAGCTGCTTTTTCCAAAGCAAGCAATGGCATTTGTTCCCACCCTAGTGCAGCCACTGACCCACAAGGACAGCCCCTGGGGCCAAGGGCATCTCCAACAGCTCCCTAAGCAAAAACTCAAACCAAGAGCCAAAAACCAGTCTTTGGTAACATTGTCATGTATAAATCTTCTGAGAGAGGGAACACAGCAGAGGGAGGGAGGATGGAAGAGGGAAGAGGGGAAAGGGGGAAAAAATTAAAAATAAAAACAAACAACAAACTTAAACTATAAAAAGCAAAGCCACACGCACACAAGAAGCACAAAAACCAAACAAGAAACCAAAGATTCTCCCCGAAACTACTCATAAGATACACATGAAAACGCATGAGAATAAACTTCCTAACACAGAGCATCAGAAACAGCAACACAGTAGATCCGATGCTAACACAGAAACCAGTATCAAATTGTAATCCTTAATTCAACCAATTTCTTAAGCATTTCTATTAAAAACACAGCAAAATAAACCACTGATCACCCATGAGCAGCCACCCTGTCTTGCAGGCTCTATGTTTCATCTGCTGGATGTCATAAAAATGGGATTGAATGCCAAGGACTGCCTGTAATTTTTGCAATTTTATTTATTATGCAGATTTTCTGCTGCTTTTTTTTTAAGAAGCTCCAGTATCTCTATTGCTTGCCTCAAGATTGTTATTCAGGTGACTGAAATACAAATACTGCTGAACATCCAGGTAGAGACCTGGAGCTGTACCTTTAACCTCTGCTTTCAAATTCACTTCATATTTGACTGGGAAGCAAGCTTTCCAAAATTACTGTTTTCCTTTTCCTGGCAGAAACAACCTGACAGTGTGGTCAAAGTGTGTTTGTTATCCTGCAGTGTGCTATGATATATTGTGATTCACTTTCTGATTATATAATCACTTAAGTATGTTTGGTTTGGGTTTTTTCTTTTTTCCGGAGTCCAATTCAGTGTAAAGGACAGGCACAGAAGAGAACACAATTAAGCTTGCACAGTACTTAATCCTATTAGTTTGTAACTACTAGGTGCTTTATTTTGCAACTGAGATAATATCATAGCATAGTAAATTTTACATGCAATCTGGATACATGTAGTCTCATGCGCTAAGCGTAATTAAATTTTTTCTACATCAGCCTACATCTATTATGCAACAGGTCCATCATGCTTTATGTTTCAGCATTTCAAATCAGTGAAAAGACATTTTCTAGCATGCTTTTCCTTTTAATATGGTTAGTTGACAGACATGTTCGTTCTGACAGATGTTCTCTTTACCCAGTGCTGAGGTGCCTGAGTGCATTGCAATGCTGATTTTCATGTCATTCTGGTTTTGAACAAATCAGTCCTAATCCTTTGGAGTAGCAGGAGGCAAAATGAAAAAAAAAGCTTGAATCAAATTAAAGTTCAAAGAAACCTTGCAAATGGGGAAATGAAACCAATCTCATTTTTGAAATTATGGAACTAGAATCCATGCCAGCAAAGAGGTGAGGGCGAACATAGTGTCCAACGCAAAGCAGCTGCATGGGTGGGCTGAGAGTCTAAACCATCCATGTAAATGAAACCTAAAATATCCTCAAATCCCACAAACAGTAGGGGACAAAGAAAAAGCCCTACAGTAGAAAAAATCTGGGGAGTGGGATAAAGAGCAGTGGGTGAGAAAAGGCAGGACCAAAGCACACCAGTAGTATATGAATAGTCAGTAGTATTAATGGCTCAGATATAACCCTGCAGTGGCATACAGGGTTTGTTTCCTCCTTTACAGGAGAAAAATATATAACGGTAGAAGACAAAATCTAGTAGTTGGAAGGGGAAACTCCCTGAGAAAAGAAAATAATGAGAACACTTTCTCATGCAGTTCCACATTTGGAGTGTTTGCTGTAACAGATTTTTGTCAAGCCCTAGATGGAGATCTCATATCAATTAGACCTCATCTGTTCGAGCTCATGCAATCTGACAGGCTGAAAACCTGCACCATTTGAGCATAGAGATACATTGCTATCGCATCCAAAGAGTCACATTTGGCATCATACACAAGGCCAGACACACTTCGCATTTCCAGCATCTTAATGGTGGTGACTTTGGCTCTGCTAGTAACAAGGTATCAGTTAAAACCTGAAGGTCTCATATTCTACTCTCTTAGTATTCAAGGGCATGTCTTGCTTCTGTGGATTCAGGGTACAGGACAGTTTTGCCACAGAAACATCCATAGGGAAACAAAGTGACAGTTTTGTGTCTTCCAAAGTCCACCTCCAAATACGTCCGACCATATTTCGGAAAGAAACACCTTAAGTAGGAAAAGGAAGACAAGAGGCCTTACAGTTCCATGCAGCATCTTACAGACAGGTCTTTTACCAAAAGAGATTTATACAGAATAAAATGATTTCAGAGGGATCAGTAGCAGCACAACATCAGGAAAATTACAGTGTGAGTGCTGTACATTGCTGAACTATAAGCAACTTTGAGATGAGTTAAATCACAGTAACAGACACTCCTGCGCACTTTCTTTTCATAACAGATAATGCATTAAGATTATTGAGTTATCCATGCACACTCGGAGGTGCAGCAGGACAGCGATGCCTCAGTGCAGGTAACTCTGAATGAGACACAACAGGAGAACTGGTTCTCAAACAAGATCCCTAGAGCAGCCTGAAGGTTAGTGATGTGGGAACCCCCATCCCCATCTCTTGCCCCAAACAAGGCAGAACAGGGTTTACAGCCCTGGAAAGATGGGCCATGCCTGTTTATACATCTTTCTTCTTTACTTCATGGAAAATATTGAAAGGTTTGCCCTAGTGTGACGCAGAAAAACTCTGGAGCACCTAATATGTTCACAAAACTGGAAAACTACTTCTTATCTAGCTCTACCACAGACTTTATGTATGGCCTGTTGTCAGGTCTAACCTATCTACACACTGAAATGCTTGCACATTACAACATATTTGAATACCTGTATTTCAGCTAAATTCTCACTTTTCCCTTTAGAATGCAGCACAGTCACTAGATATAATTTAGGCCTTCAGAGCACCTATACCATCAGTGAGACCATATTCCACCTCTTCTAGTAAAGGTGGCCTTTAGGTTCTTCACTAAATCATAAAACTAGTGTTGCCTAACACAGCATTTAGTATCACTGGCCTGTTTCCATTTAACTAAACATATACTCAGGTCAGGTTCAAAGCACCTGTGCATTTATTCATGGACTTTGAAATTCTTGTGAAGGTCACCCAACAAGTTGTATGTACTTTAGCAGGGGATAGCAAAAATGCAGTTAAATACCAAAATCCACCACAGCCACAGTCCTTCCTAAATACAATTTAAAATAATTCTAAATATGGAGAGGACAAAACACATGGGAAGACAATGAAACAACTGTAGTAGTCAATATTTTTCATGTGTGATTGCTACCTGCTAATTCCAGGTATTACATTGTCATTTTATTTTCACCAAGGGTCACAATCACTGTTGGAAGCATACCTGGTCCCAGCCAGCACGCAGAGTGAGTTTTATGCAAAGAGAAGCTTGGTTGTGTGAGGATCCCTGGTGCTTGAGGTGTTCATCTTTTTGCCTTTACTGTCTGGAACTTCTTTTCCCTCCCAGACACTGTTTGTCCTGCTGGTGCTGCCAACAGCACCTTGTACAGATTGCAATAAACCAGGGAGATCCCTGCTTGCTGTTCTCCCTCGTAAATCGCAAACTTAGCTGACAGAATCAGACAGTTATTTCTTCATCCCATTTCCAGCAAGGAACAGGAAGTGTCAGAATCTGTGCGGGTGAGGAGGGTAGCTGTTCTTGTGGCATTTCCAGCTGGAGTTGGAAGCAAATCCACACAAAGGCCTTTTTGCTTCAGTTACTCAGCCCAGACTTACAGAGTATAAGGGGGGTGACATGTTCAGACACTCCTCCAAGCTTTTTGTGCCTGTCAGCTGCAGACCCCGGAGACTGCCTTGCCAGTGGTACTACAGCGAAAAGGAACAAAAACTGGAGCAGGACAGAATTTCTATTTGGATTTATGCTGGAGTACATATATACTGAGCTAATCTGATTGCTCACTGGGAATCCTCCTTTGCAACAGCTTTTTCTTTATTAATTTTATTTTCTTTATTAGTAACCCAGTAACATTACAGCCTCAGCAGGAAACAGCAAGTTGGACATGCCAGCGCTCTGTCCCTCCATTTCTGCCTCTCCCATTTCCAGGAAACGCACGAACCCAATGGCACGAACCCCCCCGGACACCCAAGCAGCTGACCTAGGCAGGTGGAGAACCTCAACCAATTCCCATGACCAACTTCACCACTCCAAACGTAAATCAATGCAGCAACCACCGCACACCAGCACTCCCCTCTTTCAAGGGGACGGACGGATGCAAGCAGGGGAGCGTTGTGGGAGCCGCTGCTCGCAAGCTGCTGCATGACGTTCATTGAGATTTCACCCGTGCCTTCCGAGGCGCTCTCTGCTACAGTGAAAACACACCGCAAAAACGTACAGCGCTGCACCACCGCTGCTCACAGGAGTCGCACGCGTGTGGGTGAAATGATTTTCAGGCACCTGTACTGCCTGAAATGATTTCGCTGTGGGCGTGGGTTGTTTTTTGTAGTTTGGTTGTTTTGTTGTTCGGTTTTTTTTGGGGGGGAGGGGTATTTTATCGGGTCTCTTTATTGAAGGACGAGCAGAATGTAAACGCACCCATCCCTCCACCCTCCGCCGATACTCT
>WYDI02030219.1:0-35432 GCA_009867235.2 Psittacus erithacus
CTTTTTCTTTCTTTTTTTAAGCGCGAGAGAGCGCGGGCAGAGCCTCGCATTTCCCCCTTCTTTCACTCTCTCGTTCTTCGTATTTTTTATTTTTGCTTCCCTTGGGGGATAGAGCGGCGCACGAGGAGGAGAAAAAAAAAAAAAAGTAAGGGAATATGATTGCTTCGTGGCTGACTTTCGCCTTGCTTTATGGAACTTTCTGTGCAGGTAAGTGCATTTCGGTGTGTTTACCTCCCGCTCGGGCTTACGGTCGCCTCTCCAAATGCAGAATTGAATGGGCCGTGCAATTATTTGCAGCCACCCTCCGAAACAGAGCAAAGCAACCAGCGAGCCTGAGAACTGGGGAATAACCCCACCGCTGCCGTCTGCTTCATGTGCTTTATTATTATTGGGGGGTTGTTTAGTTTTCTTTCTTTCTTTTTGCTTTTCACCCCCTCACTCCCCCCTCCGTTTTCTCCCTGCTCGCAGGACGAGCCTTCCCGTGCTGCTGCTTTTTGTTCCCTTCAGGCAGCCTGTGGGAATTAATGGCAATGTAAACACGGCGCGATATCGAGGAAACTTTACAAAAACGGGCATTTACTTCTGGGCGGGTGCTGCCGGAGTGGGGATGGGGGGGAGCCGGAGAGGTTGCGGGGGCCGTGTGTATATGTGTGGGGAGAAGTTGGTAGCAGCGGGAGGAGACCTGGGGGTTGCTCCGAAATGGTGCGGGGCCGCTCAGGTAGTAGCCATGTGTGCGCTCGCTCCCGCCGGGCTGCGGGTGTGTAACCCAAGGGAGGTGGAGAGGAGTCCCCCCCCGGTCCTCAGAGGACATCCCCCCCGGGCTCCCTCACAGCCCCCGGGCTACCGCGGTCCCGCCGGGGTTTGCCTGTTAGCGCGAAACGAGCCGTTTGGGGCTGGCTGGCGCTGGGGGGAGCTGGGAGAAAGTTGGGATAAAGAGGGTGTGCGGGGCGGGAAGGGGGGTGCTGAGGGGAGCATCCCCCGGGAGGGGGCTTTTGTGGCGGGGTTGTGTTTGTTTAGTGTGTTTTGCATCCCATTTATTTTGTGGAACTGGACTGGTCCCCGAACTTAGGCTCCAGCCCGCGGGGTGCGCGTTTTGCCTGAGGCGCGGGGTGGAAGTTGACCGAAAGCCCGAGCACTGCCGGAGGAGCTGTGGGAGCCCCAGGCAGGGCCCCGAGGGGGTTCTCCATGGGGTGCCCCATCCCGCAGGCCTCGCCGGGAGGGGAGGATGGGAGAGGTCAGAACCCCTGTTTTCCTCCCCAGCACTGAAAACGCGGGCATGCTTGAAATCCCCACGCTCCCCGTTTTCCCTCCCTGTTTTTATTTTTGCAATTATTGTTATTATTTTTCTCTCTATTCCTTTTTATTGTTGATGCACATTCCCCAGGAGAAACTGGGGCGGCAGCAATTTTGCCGTCCTCGGCCCCCTTCCCCCCTTGCTGGTCACCACGACCCCTTGACACCCCCCCTCCGGGGTTAAGCCCCCCTCCTCGCCTCTCGGCACTGACTTGTTTCGGTACCTCCATTTCCCAGCCCGGGGCGAGGGGGTGGTGGTTGGGTTTGTGGGGTGGTGGGGGGCTGTTTGTGGCCAGGGTGGGGTGCTGCTTGTGGCCGAGGGTTTCCCGGGGGCAGGGTGTGGGAAGCGGCGATGCTGCAGCCGTGCCCGTTCCCTGCTCCGCGATGGGCAGCCGGGGAGTTCCCGGTGGCTTTGCCATCGCGGATTCATTGTATTGCAAAGTGGGTGGGAATGGGAGGGGTTCCCCGCGTGTTCGTGTCCCCTGGCCCGGGGAAGGGGCTGCCCGGGGGGGCGGCAGCGGGGCCGGCCCCGGGGCGCTCCTGCAGCCGGGCTTCCTTTGTTCCGAGTGCCCATTAAATATGCACTGCCACCGCCTGCCTTTGGCATTATAAACACTGCCATCGTTTAATTATTTTTTAAGTCACACGGAAAGCGTGAGGCGGGGAGGGGAAGGCAATGAAAAGGGAGCGGGCAATAAAAATAAATTAAAAAAAATAATTTTATGGTGAGCAAAACCAGCTTGGGCTTTTTTATCTGATCGCTGGGACACTTGTACGCAGCTTTGTTTCCATGTGTTGGGAAGGAGGTTGTGCGGGCTTGTATTTACATAGCAGTGCTGAGGGAGAGCAGGTATTTTGGAAGAAGCAGGCGGGGTATGTGTGTGTGTGTGTGTGTGTATGTATGTGCCATCAGTATTCGTGGTGCTCGCCGTTGCTATCATCACAACAGCTCTCTTGGCTGGAAAATTCTATTATGTGCATAAAGGAGATTTATGGTCAATGTATTTTCTTTCCATATATCTTGGAATCCTTTTATCTCGGGTGATTCAATAAAAGAGATGGCTTCCGGGTTGGGGTTTTTTTTTGTTTTGTTTAGTTATTTTGTTTTTGTTTTGGGTGTGGGGTTGGTTTTTTGTTTGGTTTGGTTTTGGTTTTTAACCCGATCCTATGGCTGTGTGCATATAGTGGTAGAAATGGAAGTTGGAGGAGAAGAAGCGATTGCGTTAAAAAAATTAACCCTGAAAGCTTCTTAAATGTATCATGTTACAAAAAGGATAATGTGATAGGGCATAACTATGCTGACTTTTTCTTCCCCCCCCCCCCTCCCCCAGAATAAAGAAACCCTAGAAAATAAATATAATTCTGTTTATTTGGAAAGGTCCCCTGGAATCATTAAATCAGTGCATTAGCAATTCTGTAAATCCCTCCCTCTCTTTTAAAGCCTTTATTTATGAGTATTTATCAATGTGATGTTCATTGTCCAGTTTTTCCTAAAGCTCTTCAGTCAGGGGAAAAAAATAAACAACCTCAGATACCCACGGTTGCAATGTGTTGCTGGAATTCGTAGCGCCCGGCTTTGCTTGAAGTATGTCTTTTGTGTGTGTGTACATGTTAGGACTCTGAGAAAGTGGTGGGCTTTTCGAAAATCGCTTGACCTCCATTGTTGATGCTTCTCTCATTGCTACCTTGGCTGGCTTTAACAAAGCAAGCACGGGCTGCTGTTCTTTACAAAAAAAAAAAACCAAACCAAAAACAAAGAGAAAGAAATCTGTTATGCTTAATTTTTGGAATACTGAGGATTCATTGAGGAAAACATTATGTTCATTTTTAGCCCTTTGTTTGCAAATTTTTCTGCAGCCCAAATGTTCGGAAATCATGTTTTAATCTATGAGCTTTAGAAAATACAGAAGGTGTAAAAGGATTTGTCTTGCAGAACGCATTGCTAACACATTTTCCTGAGCCATTGCATTACTTTTATTTTGGTGCAAGTTTAAGTAATGCCATGCAGTGATGAACTGTGCTGCAAATGGATCTGGTCTCCTCTTTCACTGTCTTGTATTTATCCTCTTGTGCTTGAGAAGGGGAATAAAACTGGCTTCATTAGCTTGCTAATTAAACACAATGAAGTGCATGGCCCAAGGTTAATGGCAATGGCCTTTAAAAACACAGAACTCTTGAACAGGTGTTTGAGATATATTTTTTTTTAATCTGTCATCAAATCTAGATAATTATACCGCCGAGATAACCATTGTCACAGTTCTATGGAGAAGAAAATGCTATGTTAGAGATGCGAGTACACAGTGTATTATTTTTAGTGGCTTTATTTATAAACACCTCTCCAGGTCCTGCCTAGCCTGTGGTTTAACTTCCCTTTCCCCCCTCCCTCCCCCATTTCAAAGCATCTTCTGAATGTTCCCTTTGGTATAGGCTTTTGTGGATCAGGCAGTGTTAAAATTCAGTATCCCTGGACAGGAGTGAGAATCTCTGTCAGCCTGGGTAGTTAGCTGAAGTATTTACACACTGAAATTTCTGCCATTTCTTGTGGTTTTGAGCAGCCCATCCAGGCTCTAATGCTCCTGCTTGTTTGATGAGATAGTAAGAAACAGGCAATTAAAGTGGAGGTCTCTTACTCCCTGCGTTTGAGCTGTCACCAGCCTCCTGTCCACTCTGGTCTCCATCAGCAAAAACATGCTTGTCAGGCTTTTTGTGCTTTACGTGACACAACAGTTGTAGACCTCCCCTGCTGCCACTGAATAGATGGTAGAGAAGAAAGAAACAGGCCAGCCTCACTTCTTTCTTTCTTTCTTTTTTTTTTGTTGTTGTTGTTTTGATTTTGTTCTGTTCTCTCCCTCCCGCCATTTCCCTCCCCTTCCCCACCACACGTGCACTCCTCACTTTGTGAATCACCTAGAGGGATTCCCTTACTTCACCAGTTATGGGAAGCAGGACTGGCACACAGGCTGAGATGGAAAAGCAGCCTCTCATCTGGGCTGAGAGGGGCAGGTTTTGGAGTGTTGGTAATGGGGTGATGAGACCAGCCTGGGAATCCTGCTGCTGTGATTTGCATAGTGCCTGTCCAAGGGTTGGGTTTCTCTGCAAAAGCACTGCAGTTGTGAAAGGAACCAAGGGATGTCTAACTTAATTTGTCAAGAGTGAAGGAGGTGAATGGAAGAGATGGTTTGAGGCTGGGCATCCAGTAAAGGTGTAACTGTGTGCACTGTCCACATGGTGCTTGTTCCTAGAAAGCCAGGATACTTTAAAGATAACATAAATAGGGGTCACAGTTACTCCACTTTTGGGCTTTGTAAGGGCTTTGTAAGGGAAGGTGTTTTGGCTGTCAAATATTAGGGCCTACTTCGAGAAGCCTTTCTAAAATTTAATGTTAGTAGTAGTTCACCATGTGGAACTCCACTAGATTGGTCAGATGGGATTTTAGTAACACTGCATCCTTCAGGCCCTAGAATATATAACATCTTTCTACCAAACGCATCCAGGACGGTTATTTCAATTAACGCAGTAGCTGTAGTCTGAAAATTGTGGAAGCGACTTGATAACTTGCCTGCTTCTAGCTGTGCATGACCAAGGCAAGGTAATTTGCTGGATGCCCCTTTTCCAGGAAATACTGCACCCTGTACCAGGCACACGGCTTCTTCTTATGGTGCTTCCCATCCCTTACCTGGTAATCTGTGCATGCAGCCCCATTGGCTGGTGCTGAAGAAGCATTGCTGTGATTGGGAAGGGCAAAGGCTGGGGTGAGAACCTGATTGAGTTCAGTGGTAACATAGACCCAAGTGAAAGCCCTAATGGGGTCTTGCCTTCAGCTTCAGTGACTGAAGAACTGCTTATGTGCTGGAAAAGTCTTGAAAAGGCATCACTCTTACAAAGTCAGTTTGGTTTTGTTGGGTCAGTACCTGCTTCAAAGTTGGCTTTCTCTTGCTGTTGAGCTGAAGGAGTGCTGTCAAAAAGGCATCAGTGTTATCCAGGCTCTTGATCAGCTATGGATAGTGTGGTGTCATGCCTCTGCACTAGTGTGGTACCTGAGCTCCTGTGCTCTTGCTGTAACGAAACATTTTGGGAAGTTGGGAAATGGAAACTGCAGAGAGTAATCTCTGCTTTAAAGAGGTGTTGTCTTTCCCTTTTATCCTTCCTTGGCCTTTGATTTTAAAACTAGCAGGGGGGTGTGATTTTCTTGCCTGTCCAATAGCACAGCCTGGATCTGAGTTATTCAGTGTAGCACTTGGCATTCTGCACCCTGTTCCCACTTAAGCTCTTTTTTTTCTCCTGTTCCTTCACGTGGGGATTTTCACATCAGTGAAATTGGATGTGTAAGAGAGGTGTTTGTGGCTGCAGCATTCACCAGTATAGGCTCTCCTCTCCCTTGCCTTTCCCCTCCATTAACCATTGAGGATCAACTAATGTCTAATCTCTTCTCTTCATTATTACTTCATTCTGAAATAATTTTGTATCCCTTTAGTCATTTGTTCCTTTAAGGTATATTAAAAAAAAGTGTACATCAATTCCCTCTCCCAAATCTCCCATGTAAGTTTTCTTGGAGCCACTGAAGTCAGAGGGGCAGAGAAATAAATTAAAGATGAAACGCTCTGCCTGCATTCTGTAGACTCAGCACATTTTATGCTTAGATTAAAATACAACCATTGGTCTTTTTCACCAATTTCATATTCTTTTTCACTCTGTCATCTTCCTCCTTTACTACAATATAGCTTCAATTCAAACTAGAAGTTAAGAGCAGCAATTGTCAGTGTACACTGAAAATAATAATATGCTTCCCTCTAGCTCGCAAGTGCCTCTTATTTTGCCAGTGTTTGAGTCTTGTCTCCCTGATTATGTTATTGCATGTGGCATTGGTCCATCATGCTACTTAAGAAAAAAATGTTACTGATGTCTAGATGCCTTGAAAAATGCCACTTCTCTTTCGGAAAGTGCTGTTTGTGTCAAGAGAAGGTCCCTGCCCCAAAAACACTGAGCAGAGGGGCCAGGTATGAGAAAACGTTACTGTCTGCAAGTATTCCCTGCTGCATTGTCAAGTGGCTCACCCAAGGTCACACCAAATATTTTGTACCTATACCAAAAATGTAAGCTGCATGAAGAAGTGTTTCTGTATCGGGTGAAATCAGGCTTTGACCTGGTAGTGTGCTCTGGCCACCTTATGTGATTTACATTTATTTTCTTCTGGCAACTTTGGAGGTGGTTGGCGTGTTTTGACTCTTGGAGAAGATCTTTTCCTCTTAGATTGGGTTGCCTGCAGGCAGGGACTGGCTTACGCACGCAGGTTTGTAAATTTAAATAAAGAAGTAACACAGTGGAAGGAGTGACCCTGTTGCTGGAGGAAGATGTGAATTACCTGTTTCTAATTAATAATTCTGCAATTTCCAGCTTGCTGTGCTGGTTCGTCACAGATTTGGTTTTGTATTGGAGGAGAGTTCTGTGGGCCAGAGGTTGCTTGGAGGAAGGCATGGGGCTGGGTGTAGGCAGGGCTGCCTTGCAGGCACTGAGCAGGAGGCAGCCTGGACCTGGAGCTCACTGGTGGGTTTGGGAAGCAGGGGTGTATTAAGGAGCTGAAATGAGCCTGTTAAAATGTTTGCACAGGAGTTGTTAGACATAAAACTTGTATCTGTGGATGTCTGTATCCTGTCTCTATAGTGCATTATTTATGGGATGTAATAAAAGTTTATCCGGTATTCTCACCACTTCTACAGCAGGCATTTCACTATGATCTTGGGAGTCAGTGGCAGAAGTGCTGCTCCCCATCCTCTTGGGTCCACAGCTGGAGCTTAGACCACCACATTGTCCTTTGTTGTTCACCTGGAATGAAATTGACTGAGAAAAATGGAATGTTCTGGTATATTTATGAAACCAGAGGTATAATTTTTGTTTTCTTTCTCCTGTTTTGGTCTCATACCAATAGATCTATATAAGAGTCCATCCTCTTTATTTAAAGAGAATAAAGTGCATTCATGAAAAGATGCAGGGCTTTACAGTGTGAGCTACATTAATTTGCACGAGTATCCATTTAGATTAAAATTAAGATGTGAATTTTGAACTCAACTCTTCTTGTCTAATATGTACCACTATGTAATAGCAGAAGACGCGCAGAGGGTGTGCATTAATCCTTCAGTAAAGCTGGCAACGGAATGGAGAGATGAGTGTGTCTCTGACACTTTCCAGACTGATCCAAAATCCCAAGCCTGCACTGAATGAGCCCCAAACCCACAGTGGTGAAGGCTGTGATTTTTAAGTCTATGGTAGCTGATGCTACTCTGTAGTGTCTTAGTACTATGACTATATGCCTTTTATTTAAAGCTTTTTCCGCTCTAGAACGTGTTTTCTAACTAGTAGTAGAAGTTTAAATTTTCAGTGTGGTGCCTGTAGTGCTTCTTCCTAATTTATTGCTTCAAGGTGTGAGATTATAAGTCTTTGAGTGGATGAGAGGGATAAAGTTAGCTCTATTTGTGCTTCATCTATCAAATGGTCAATCTAGGTGACTAACCCTTCTTTCCTCTGATATTATGTATTTAAAAGGCCTTGCGTAATGTGTACATCTTTTTTAATTTGGCTTTTAGGAATATTTTGCTTATATATGATTTACCTCTGCACACAGTTTTGAATTCCTGGGGAGGGAGGAATGCAGTTGTGGGTCTGAAGTGAAGAAATGTTCAATCAAGCTCTGTCTCCTTTTTGTGACTTTTAAAAAGGATTTCATAAAACAAGGGCATTTCAGGCTTTTAAAACCTTATTAATGCTCTTCCCATGTTTTATAGTCTCTGGCTTGCTTCTGCAGGCTGGTGGTTGTTGGTGCAGTTTGGCTGAGATGTCTGAAAACTCCCCTTTCCAGTTGCCCTGTTTGCCATTGATACTCCTTTTTCTGGGAGAGGGAGACTTTTAAATTTTGCACAGCTGATATTCAGGCGTTTCTCTGAGGCAGCAAGCTGAGCTGTACACTATTAAAGTTGTAGGGAGACTATGGTACTGATCTTGGAGGAGCTTGTAAGCTTTGCAGATGCTCAAGTGCAAGTAGGCATTTGCTTTGCTTCAGACCTTTATGTTACTGTGAAGATTTGCCCAAGTCTCTGTGCTTAACAGAGGGCAGCTATGATTGACATGAGATGCTGCTGCTCAGCAAAGTGCAAATTTGTGTTTATCTTGGTAGTAGCCTTGCTCTGGCAAGTTCACTTTTGGGACGGCTGAGGTGTGGCAATGCAACCTGTGGTGCACAGCGCGCTTGTTTCTCCAATTCTTTATTTTCTTCTCGCCAGTATGACAACTGAAACACAGAGGGTTTTGTATTGCCACTTTAGTTCCTGAGCGTAATTAATGGGTTAAGAATGCTAATTCCCCTATATATGTGCAGGCTGAGAAATTCAGTTGTCCTTGGGTGTTCATGGTGGGAGTATCCAGTTACAGCTCGGTGGCTATTGGGTAGCTCTCGGGTGCACAAAAGTTTGAAATCGGAATTCCTTCCTTTCACGTGCACCCATGGCATACCAGGCACTTTTATTTCTATAGGAAAGTCTCTGCTAAAGCACATTCTTAGGCTGGGGGCAAGGCATTTTCCCAGATACCTATTACAGTTGCACTGGGTAACACTTACCTGCTTGGCTTCTAAAAATTGAGTTTGGGGTAGTGATGATAGGCACTGTTGCTGACATACCAGTTCCCTGCTGTGAAATTCCTGTTTGCTTAAGGAACCTGAGATGCACAGGGGACAAAGCTTAGCACAAGAAGAAGGAGAAGACAGGATGGTGTATTTAATGCTTGGCAGTGCCTTGCTGCTACGTTGGCCCTGGCTGCTGGCAGGCAAGGAGTTGTGAGTGCCTGACTCCAGTGATTACAACAGAGCTGCAGCATCTCTGACTGAAATGCTGCACATGGACCCTTAGGTGGGGGTGCTGTCATGGGTGTGCCCTGCCACAGAGCTGCCTCATCCATGCTCTTCAGCTTCCTTTGAAGCATTTCAAAGACAAATCTCCTTTCAAACAAACAAGCAAAAAACAATCAACAGAACAAAAAGACCCCAAACAAATAAAAAAACCTCACAACAAAC
This sequence comes from Psittacus erithacus, assembly GCA_009867235.2. NCBI lineage: Eukaryota > Metazoa > Chordata > Aves > Psittaciformes > Psittacidae > Psittacus > Psittacus erithacus. Next base: position 9,356 of record WYDI02030219.1, read on the forward strand.
TAAAACTTATGGAGATTAACGTTTTTATCTGGTTGCTGTTGTTCTGCTACCTCACTGTTACAGCAGACCTTAGTCTTAGTCCCTTCCTCAGTGTCCTGGAACATCTTTTTTAAAGTGGAAGCGTGAAGCAGGGGTCTGTAGAAAGGACAGGCTTAGCACACTTAGTTATAGCAAGAAATTCCCATACGGATTTTAATCTCCTTTTGGAGTCTTTGAAGCAACATGGTGGCCCTCCGTTCTTGATTTCCAGGCTTCTTTATGCAGGCGATAAAGAAAAGCAAAGCCTGATGGAGCATTTCTGATGAGCATGCTTGCTGTTGCTGGGCAGCTCCCCTCGTGGGTGCAGCTTGGTGGCACAAAGCTCATTCTTCCTGAGTTTTGACGGTGATGGATGAAAAAAAACCCAAACCAAACCCCTCAAAACCTCACCAAAGCAAAAAGGAAACACAAAAACCTTCAAACCCCACTGAACGTACGGTCCATGCAAGTGTGTTATCCCTGCGGCTGTTGCCTGGCTGAAGCCCTGGCATGGTGCCTGTTTGTGTTGGCAGGGAGTCTGGCTCGATGCGTCCGTTCCTGGGGGGTATTTAGCGTTTATATTGTACCTGAGATAACTGGGGAAGTCTTTTACAGGTAATTTTTATGGCTATAGATAATTTTCTGTAGATAGCTGCTTCTCTCGTCTAATGGGACGGAGTTAGTGCTGTTAAAAGCAAACATGAGAAACCTTTTTTTATTATTATTATTGGTAGTAGAATTTCTTTTCCTATGCAATCCTGTACAGATTGGGTATTTATGATGTAAATAACAGCTAAAAGAAGCCCTTCCAAGGTAACTGTAAGCCCCAAAGGTAAATGAGATCGCTCCTACTCTGTTAGATAAGTGAGATGCAAGTGTATCTGGCTGTGTAACTGTGTCTGTAGGCTCCTTCTCAATGAATTGCTGATGAAAGAAGAAACCCCGAGTGAGGGACGTGCCATTCTTGCAGACTGCATTCGAGAATTGCCCTGTTGATGTCCCTAACACTTTTTGTGCATGGATATGATTTTGAATCAGCTAATGTACAAAATGTTGAAGTGCAGTACGACCAGATAAAGTCTGCTAAAAATAGGTCTGAATATGAAAGCCAGGCAAAAACTCGGGGGGTGAGGGGAGGAGGAAAGGGTCGTTTTACAGGCATTGTTGATAGAGTTTCAGTGTCCTGAGAAGGGAAGATGAATGTCTTTCTGTTATAGTAACAGCTGCTCTCTGTCCATCGGGATCTAGTGTTTGCCGATCCAACTCATAATAATTAAACAAAAGAGTTATTTCATAGCAGCCTCGGTGGAGGATTTATGTTGGAATTTTATCTTTCTCCGGTTAGACTTTTCTTCATCCATTAAAGAAAAATACAAAGTTAACCTCTCGCCTGGACGGGGTCTCACCTCATGTCATATCTGACTGACTACTGCTGGGAGGAAGCTAGACCTTAACTGGGCATTCAACGTTATAGTTAAAAACCCCCAAAACTCCAAGTTTCACAAATACACTTGTCCTTAAAAAAACTCTTCAGGGTTTTTGTGTCCTGAATGTGTGAGCAGTTGGGTGACTCTGCATGGCTGTTAATGGCTCTCTCTGCAATATACAGAGCTCTTTTCTTCTTTCCTCTTACTTTTTAGAGATCTCTCTCCCTGTCCCCGTTCCGCCCCCCCCCCCGTTGTGAAATCTAACAGCTAGTGTGAGCAGCTCCAAAGGAGTCCCTGATGCAAACTGCAGCAGCGTTTTTGGGAATGGACCTACACTGTGGAAACAATGCAGTTAACTCTGCAAAACCCCCTCTACGGGTCAGTCTTAGAAGAGTCATGGAGGTCCAGAGCAAGGCAAAACTTAGTTACCTTGTACCTTCTTGTGTATTCGGCAGCAACTTCTAAGGGAATTTGGGGTTATGTCTGTACTCCAGAGTAAAGCATCTGGTGCTCACTTGAGCTCGATGGTCATTTTCGACCCCTGTCTGGTCCCATGCCCTGGGCATGGGCTGGGAGAGGCACCAGCCAGAGCTGTGTCACTCATTCCTACTCTTTCCAAATCTCTTCTACCATTGCCTGTCATTTGTCTCTGTCCCTGCCGAGGCCTTCCAGAAGGCTGTGCCTAGAAATAGGTTTTTTGTAACTTTTTTTCATTGCAATGGCGCAGCTTTTTTAAAACACGCTGAAGCTACCACTCCTTGAAGATCACAGGCTTGAATTTATCCAGTGCTAAAGCGCCACAAGAGGCTACCTGAACCCTAGGGATTCTGTTGCAGGATCCTTTCCCAGGTCTTAGTGGAATACATGCCTCTGTGTAGTTGCCTTTTGAACCCTGTCTGTTAAATACCATTTAGCCTTCTCCAAAGGAGTGTAGGCCTAGTTGGATGGTAAGGGTAAAACCTGAGCAGCACTATGTTTATATTAATAATTTCCACTGGTGAAGTATGGATCTGAGACTTTCCTCATTCATTTAAACCTCATGGTTAATAGGCAGTAGTGGAAATGTACCATGTACATGATTATTGCAGTGACCTGATTTCACATGCATTTCTGATCTCACTTGTTTCAAAAAAAAGAAAAAGAAAAAAGAATTATATATTAAATTGATTTTGGGAGCCCTGGGAAGGAGAAGGAAACCATTTATTTCAACCCCCAAATTCCTTTGAGCTGTAGAAACATTGTCAAAGTAATTGTAGCCTTTTCAATTTTTTCTGTGTAGATTTCTTTCTGTGTAGTCTCAGAAAAACTGTGCTCTGCTGATGGATGTCACTATTTTTTTTTCACTTGTGACAAATATCTCCCAAGGTATTGTTTGAGTGATGTAAAATTGGTTCACATGTAAAATCCTAGCTTTTCATGAATACTTTATCATGGATATGTGCATGCCAGCTTCTTCTGGATTAAGGTGTTATACCTTTAGTGGTTTGCTGTGGGATATCATCTTAATCATTTTTGCTGTAATTTAATCATCTTAATTAAAATTGCATTGAATTGTGGAAAGTAATTTGGGTCTGGAGAGCAGTGGGTTTTGTATTTGTATTTCTTTTTCTTTTTTCTTGTTAGAAGATGGTAATGGTCTTGGCAAGATTCTGCTAAAAATTAGCAGTGTACAAAAACTCATGTTGCCAAGTTAGTGCAGTATTTCTCCACCTAATTGTGGCCTTGAAGGGTATAATATAAAAGGTCATCTTTGTTAGTGAACTGCAGGCTTCTCCTGCAAGACAGAAATCCATGTCCTTATCAAGGATGAAATCTTGGCTCCTTGGTTACACAATTGAGCTTTGCTATAATTTGGTCATCATTAGGCTGTTTATTAAAGCAGTGGGACACGCTAATCAATCTTGGTGCTTTGCTTTCTTAAGCATTCTTCTGAATGTGAATTTGTTTTGCAGCTTCTCGTTCTTTTTCTGCTCTACAAACCCTGTGAAAGGAAAGAGTCTAAATATGAGGTGCATGAAAAGTTGCTGGTTTCCCCTTTTTGGGGTGTTCTTTGCCCAGGAGGTTCCCATTTGTGACAGTGGTTTTGAGAGCTGGGATGTTTGACCTCCTCAACTTCCTGTGTTGAGAAGAACCAGGAGGAGACCATTCTCGGAAGAGCAGCCACTTGTCTGGTTGGTGCTGTTAAGCTTAAAAAAACCCAAACATAAAATGCACAAACCTTCATGAAACCAAAATTTTATTTAAAAGGTGGTTGGCACTACTTTTCTCTTCCTTTAAACTCAAACAAAAGGGCTTACTTTTTTGGGGGGGTGTGGGAGGGAACAACCCAAAACCCACAACAAAACAGCCCCAAACAGATTTCTGTTTCTGTGGCACATGGTCATGGGGCAGAATTGTGGGGGGTGAGAAAAGTGGGCTTTTTGTTCTTTCACCCCTTATTTCTGTTCTGGGTTACATCTTATGATGCTGGTGCTCCAAGAAGAGTATTTTTATGTCTCTAACTTGTGTTATTATAAAACATAGCTGGTGCTTATCATTTAATTTTTTCAATTGCAGTTTCTTTAACCAGCATATATTTTTCTAGTTGGATAGATAAATGGATCTTCCCTACTTTCTGGACACTTAGATCTGATTTTGTACGGCTATAAGAGTTAGACCTGTGCTTTACAGAACTTCATTCTCAAAATTTTGGCAACTCTTAAATTTTGGTGCCTTCCGTCACCTGTATTTCATATTAGAGCAGATGATGTGCTGGAAGTGACTGTGTCCTTGAGATACTCACCAGTGTTAGGAACTTGCAGAGGCAGGCTCAGCAGTATGTGATCATCGTTATAAAGGACTGTTTTCTGTAATATCCCTGCCAACCTCACTTTCATACATTTTGAATATGATAATCTGAGAGCACCACTCCAGTGGGATGAGGAAGTCCCATTATTTGCATGTACAGATGAGGACCAGAGCAGAGAGACATGCTGTATGAGAGTGAAGCTTGGACCCTTGGTGGTATTTGAGCAGGTTAAAGTCTATGGTCCCTGATCCCCAAAGACAGGGGTTTGTACGTGGACTTCTAGATCCCTTCAGCATTCCTATGCTGGAAGGTAGATATCTACAGTTGTTATTATTTTAATAATATAGCAAATAGATAGCTTCACATCAAGCATAGATGCTGTGACAAATACCGAGCTTTGCAGCTGGTTGGTGTGCATGTTGTGGCTCTGATCAGAGTAACATGTTATGTCTTTAAAAATAATTAAAAACTGGGGAAGAGACTGTTTGAACTTGTGGATGAAGAAACCTCTGTTCAAGGACTTCTGGCATCGAGCAACTTATTTCAGGAGTCCTGCTTCTCCTTGAATCTGCTTACTGTGAGCTCCCAGCCTCATGCTAGTAGAACTGTTAGTGACTTGTTGGCATGTGGGTGCATACCAAAGTGCTCAGTGGCATTTAAAATGGGTTGTGCACCACTTTATTTGCAACCCCTTAGTTGGTACTTCTCCAGTTGCTCCCGAACAGATAAATGTGCTCTTCAAGAGCTCTCCCCAGTGTTCACTAGTTTGTGCAAAAATTTCTCTTTGTGCAGTTATGAGAACCAAACGTTTCTGCTGTGAAGGGACAAGCTTTCTTGGACAGCAAGTTTTTAATGAAAGTATTGGGTTATGAATGTGTCATCATCTCATTACTGTTCCTTACCATTTGGCATCCTGTTGGTCTAAGGTAGTTTGACTGTCTCCAGCCTAAATTGTGTGCTGCTTTTGGTATTTATAAACTCTACAACTGTCAAAACAAACCAAGCCTCCAGATGCAGCAGTGGCAGTGAGGTTGAAGACAAAGAGTTGTCTCTAAGAAACATAGTCTATTATACACTGGGTATAAATCAACCTCTGAATCGTGGATGTTGGGAGGAAGATTTCCTTGGGGACTTGTAATCCAGAATCAGCCTCCTATAAATCTGCTTGGATCTTCTCCTGAAGTGTGTGGTGGTACTGGAGAGCTGGTTATGGATATAGACCATGGACCTGGAAGTGTGAAATACTACTGTTCCTTCCCTTCCATCACTGTGCTGGATGGACAGGTCCAAGGAGCAGATTATTTTCACTACATTAGAAGTGATGAGTTCATTGTTGTGTTCTTCCTTACAGTAAAGTCTTCAGACTTGGCTTTAGATATTGGGGGTTGAAAGCAAACAACTGGGTTGGTTTTATTTCTTTCTGGGGTTTCAGGTGTCAGAATGCACATCGGTTGCGTTTTTGTGCTGCTTTTCCCGTTCCTTGAGGACTGGAAAATATTTTTCTTTAAATAGAAGATGATGTTTTGTATCTTCTAAATGTCACTGAGGGATGAGTTTGTAGCTGACAAAAATCTAACTCTTCCCTGCATTGTGTGAAATCCTTGGAAGAAAGAATAGGGCAGGAACTAATGCCACCATATCTGCAGGGACAAGTTTGGCTCTTGCCAGCTGGACATGACAGTGTGTGAAGTTTGTGATTGCATGTGTTCCTGAGACAAAAGGGCTTTTTTGTCTTTTTATGTTGTCACTGAGTTGCTAGAAGCTCTCTTAGTGCTACAGGTTAAGATACCTATTGAAGGATGGATTATGTGAGCAACTCTGGTCCTTTGGGACTTTCCACAAAGAGCAGAATGTGGTTGCTATCCCTGTGCAATTTGTAGTTGGTGAAATTTTACCCAGAAAGTTAAACCATTCTTAAAGCAGCTCCAAAATGACATCCCTTCTCTGTGCTACAGGAATACCAGCAATTAGGGCAGCTTTAGTTGCCTGTGAGTTCATCAGCCTCCAGATACTAGAGGATGCAGGATGGGGCACCTCCTACAAGACTTAATGACTTGTCCGTACCTCATGTTGCTCACCCTTTTTATCCTGGTGTCCATCATGGCTTGCACACTGCTCAGATGTGGTGTTTACAGAAGGTTTCTCCTAATGGGAAACATGGCCAGTGATACATGACCTTGGTTTGTGGGGTTTGAGTTTTCTTTTTTTTGTTTTTTAACCTTTTTCTCTTACGACTTCTCATGTAACTCGCCTACTTCTTGCATGTTTGGTTTTTTTGGTTGTGCTTTTTCCACCTTTCTCTGTCCTTGGAAGAAATTGTCTGTCCTGACTTCAGTAAATGTTTTCTCACTTGTCAGAACAAAAGCAGCTAGCTGGGCTTGATGGTTTTTTTGCTCGTGTGTGTGCAGAGAATGTGTCAGGGTGTTTTTACGGGCACTGTTGCAGAGCTTGTCAGTGGTGGATGGACCAGGAAAGCCAGGCCCCATTATAGATTATGTATCTTAAATTTTTATCTCCAGTTTGCAGGGAAAGGGTAGCCTGAAGTCAGTCTCGACAGTTCAGTGGAGGGGAAGGCTGCAGCCACCACTCTTGCAGTGCTCCTGCCAAATGACACATCCTCCTGCCTGATGGGAGCGAGGTGATGGGTAATGCAGACAGGGATGCTCTCGCAACATCTCCATCCCCAGAGAGGTCGATCCTTCTGTGATGGTCCTATTGATCCTTCTGTGTTTGCAGTGAATTCTCCTCCCTTCCCCACCCCAGCTGCTCATCACAGCTGGGGGGACCTAAATGGAAATTGAGAAACCTATCCCTGCCCTTTCCTCATTGAGAGGGCAGGTCTTCTCCGGCTTGGTCTGTGGAGTCCCAGTTACCAAATGATACACCAGAAGTTAGGAGTTCTTATAACCATGCCTGATAAAAGCTTTTTATTTATCTTTCTCCCAAGTGGCAGTTTGAGGGTGGATGCTTGCAATTCTTTGTGCATATTTCTTCTGCTCCTTATGTTCCAAGGACCCTGGACTGGAGCTGAATCCAGCCCCCTGGGCTGGAGCATCTCCTGCCCTTGGGTGAGCTCCGGTTCTGAGCATGACCATGCTTGTCACAATTTTTTGCAAGGTGTGGGCAGTGTCTGCTGTGATCTAATCCATTTTGACTGCAGTTTAAAGATGTTACAGGGTCTTCTTGTGTGTACAGGCATCGACACTCATCCCTCCCCTCTGGGATGCCATTAGCTACAGCTGTTCTGTTCGGTGGAGGATGAGCTGTCAGGAGTTAGTTTGCAAACAGGCAGTAGGTAACTGGACTGAATTAAACTGGTAATGCTATATGAAACCCCTTCTCCCTCCTCTCACATCTTTTGAAAATACCTTTTTACTGGACCATAAATTGAATTGTTGTTGTTGATGTTGAATCAAAGAAGCTGCAAAAATGAGTTAATGGGAGCTCCGGAGAGAGGTCTCCCAAGAAAGTCTCCTCTTAGTAAAATATTAAGGCATCTTTTTTCTGTAACTTTTCTGAAGTTAGACTAGAAATAATCATTCTGTCTTTTCAACTTTCATGATACATTTACAAAGAAACAAAAGTCCAATAAATGTCTTATGTGTTATCTTTTCTTGCAGGCTTCATCGTAAAAATATTTATTGAGGCCTCACTGTCTTAAAGTGTTGTGGTCAGCATCATGAAAGTAATGTGGAGTTTTTATTGGGTTTTTTTGTTAAATGGTACTTAAAAAAACCCCAACAAAACCCCACCAAAAAACAACTCCAGCAAAACTCTTATAGCCTGGAAATAACTTGTTTCCCTGGTGCTTTGTTATTTCTTTACCAGATATGAACCTGAAAAGGAGTAGCTCCTTTCTGTTATCAAAGCTGAGCTAGCGACAGAAAACAAATGTTTAAAATAATGCTACACAAAGGTTCTTTAAAAAAGATAGAAAAGGTGTGCTTTTTTTGTGGTTGGTTGGTTGTTTTGGGGAGAGTGCTTATTTTGTTTGTGGTTTTTGTTTCTTTGATTGGTTTTTGTTTTGCTTGTTATCCCGGTTTTGGAACGATGGAGGGCCCAGTTCCCAGGGAAGAATAGAAAGTGGAACATCAACCATTATCATGATTTGGAGAGGAAGGAGAGGGTAATGGCAAGATTTGGAGGAAGAGAGACAAGGCAGCTTGTTGGCGCTTCCTTTCACCACTTCCGTTACCTTTTGGTTTCTCCACCTCTTCTGCTTCTGGATCCTGGTATCATGCAACTTAATGCTTTTGATATCTGCATCTCCTCTGCCTCTGTTTGTCTCTCTGCAAAACCCCTTCTGTCAAAAGCATGCTGGCTTTTGTCCCTTGGGGCTGGACAGTTGGCACTTGGGCATATGGAAGTGCAGGAAGGTGGTGGCATGGGCTGGGGTGTGAGCACAGCTGGCGACTGGCTTGCACAGTGGTTATTGCAGGTTCCAGGGACATGGATTAGTGATTATAAAGTAATGGGGAGATGTTCCTGACCTTTTTGGCACTGATGGCCCCTTTGAATTTCTCATGAGGCATTCTTGTTTGCTTTGAGACATGTAGTTGAAAACACAAACTGGCAGTGGGTCCCAGAGCACCACTTGGAAGACCCTGATGCCAGGAAAAGACAGGGGAAAAAAATAGCTTGGAAGGTATTTAAAAGTCTCAAGTTGGTATCTTTTTATGAGAGGTAACTACCTAAATTTTTCTTACTATTTCCATCTGTAAAGATATGGGGCTTACCCCTGTTGGTGAGCTGTGGTGGCATATAGTCAGGGATGGAGGCTGGGGCTGACACTAATGAAGATCAGATTTAGGTGCAAGAGGTGGACTTTCTGGAAGTGACTGATTAACTAATTCCCCTCATTTGTCAGTAGAAGTACAGACTTTGGAAATCCTGCCCCTGTGATGGCCAAGAAAAGACAAAAACCAGCTGGAGGGAATTTCTGTAACAGGGATATCACTCCAAAACCCAGCAGCAGTTTCTTGTTTCTTGCCTGCCAGAGCACACTGCAACCTCTCCTTCTCGAGTGGTTGTGGTGGCTGACACAAACTATATTTTTCAAGTAAGAAATCATCTTTTTGTGAAACACAAGTTGCCATGTGTATGTGCAAACCTTCCATCTGGGAAGGGAATAATGTAACCTCTGTCCTTTCAGGCTTCACCTCAGTTGATCTGTACCACATGTTCTTCAAAGTAAGCTGGGTAAGTGGCTAGCAGTCAAGGCAGGGAAAGAGAAATCCCATTTGAGGCTCACCTGATGCCATCTGACATTTTGCTTATTTGGAAAGAGAAAGTTTGATATGGAAATGCTGGGCCTAGTTCTGAGTTGCTTCAGCCCCATATGACGTTATTCAGGGTGAATTACAGCCCTATAAAACCAGGTTTGGTTTTTACTCTGTGGTAAAGACATTTTCTTCCACAGGCTGTCTAAGTCTGCTCAGATCCTTGACATGCTTCTGTGCCTCACTTGAAGCATGTTGAGAAGCTGTTGTATACCTAGTTAGGCATGTACATTAGTTCTGCAAAATTGAAACCTCCTTTATTATCCCCCTACTTAGGTTTTATGGATGATGATGTGCATGTTCCCTACTTGTAAGTGGGGCCAATATATTCTTGTTCTCTCTTTAGCCCTCTTTCTTGGAGAAGCTGAAAGTTTGCTGTGTGCTTTGAAATTGAAGGAGTTACCACTGCAGCCTGTTTGCTCTCTGGCAGATGCAATCTCCCCCTTAGGAGGCATTCAGCTAGAGGTTACAAAAGATAAAGGACCTCTCCATACTATATCTTTTTTTTTAAGTGAGGCCTAGAATTTGCAAGCACGGGTAGGACATTTAGTCTGCTGCTCTGCTTGCTTTTTTGGTCTTTTTGAAATGGTGTTAGTGTTGAGGCTTTGTGATACTTTCTGTTGACTTTGTGTCAGGGTGAAGGTTCCTCAAGCCTGCTGCTCAGCTTTCCATGGCCATCTAGGTTGGAGTGTGCCATCAGCACACAGTGGATATGAATGGTCTTGCCTTGGTGCGAGAGCCATTACCTGCATTGTCCTTATTCCAGCTACTGGTACTTGGACTGCAGAACAGGTTGCTGCAGAGAAGTTTAAGGCAGTTAAATGCCTGTCATTGGTAATAGAAGTTACTGAAAGCCTGCATTTTTCTCACTTTTGGTTGGCACGTGTGATGTCTCCAGGAAGAAAGGCAGCATCTTTTCAGGTTGTCCCCTTTCTCCCAACATCCAGCAGCTGAGGCGGCTGCTCCTATGTCACATCCCACTTGGTGCGCCAGCGTGCTGGGCTGGGGTTGCATTTCTCATCATGCTCTCCACTGGGTATAGTTAGAGAGTGGGAAGAGACAAAAGAAAGATGCGATGGTCCCCATCCCGCAGGATGTAGGGAGGAGACCGCTGCAGTCGCGAGTGAGCCAGGCACTCTGCCATTATGCTTTCTGCTCATGTCCCCTTCTACAGTTGTATCTTGTCCAACATTCCTGATTTTCCTTGGCCCAGCACTCACCTTCATGATACCCTGCTGGGTGCTCGTTAAAATGTGCTGTAATCCAGCCATTGGCTCCATGTGGTCTTCGGGCTACTGGCCAGGCTGTGGGATGGGAGCTGCTTTCCAAGGTAAAGTCCAGCCTGGCCACTGTAGGAACAGGTGGACCACTGCTGTGGCCTTGAGGATATCCACATAGCCATCCCATCCCAGGCGGATGTTGGGATGGGCCAAAGGGTGATGAGGATATACGGTTGGTGGGATTTGGGGTGAAGGAAGGACATCTAGGGATCCTCAGCAGAGCCATCCCAGAAGAGCAGGGGTCGATAGTTTCCACATACGTGGAGGGTGCTTTTCTGTACCCCTCATTTTCCTTCTTAGAAGGAATTGTATTGGGTGAAAATCCCTGCGTGGAAAAGCTGCTGCTTGTCCCGGTAGGATCACATTCGAGAGTGCTCTCTAATCTGAAATCACAGCTGAAACATGACTTGCATCTATTTTTTTTTTCCCCTCTTTTTGCATTCCTAAAAATCATTCAGATTTTGTCTCCTCTTTAAAAGCAGCAGTGCTGCAAACCTCTCCAGCTGCCGTTACGAAACGACTGAGTTATTCTTGCTAAATTGAGTAGATTGGACTGGAAACACTTCTGGAAATACTGTGCAGGTTGTGGACCAGCTGTTGGCAAAACTAGCCAGGCTTTCATACACAGTAGGCCCCAAAAAAGAAATGGTATTTTGCTGTAGTGATTCCGCCCCCCTCTTTCTTCTGCTACAAGCACAATCCTGCACTTTTTAATTAAAAAATTTGAGCTGTCTCAGCACTAGGAGAGGGCTGTAAGACTGCAGCATGAAAGGGCAGTTGTTTCCTTCATGGTAGCTGGTTTCTCTGCCTCCATCAGGCTGTTGGTGACCTGAGACAATGGCATGTGTGAAGGGGCACAGTGGAGGGAGCAGTTTTTTTCCTCCAGTAGCAGCATTTTCCTTGCCTTTCCAACCCCTTTCGTGACCTGACTCTTCCTCTGCTGCACTCAGTGGGTAGCTCAGTGGCAGAGGGAGTAAAGGAAGAGCTTGCAGTAATCAATATAACTCAGACGAGCATCCATTGGGGAGCAGGAGGGATCCATCAGGGCCAGGTAGACTTGTGCTGATCTTAATCCAGGCTGGCAATTCTGAATGTCTCTTGTTTCTTCTAGTGGTCTCTCCATGTCTGCCTCAGTCTCATGCTCCTGGGCCTAATCCACTTTCTTGGAAATTTTCTGGCTTCCCATGAGTGTATCCTGTCTTTTTAATTTAGAGCTATGGTTGTGCATGGAAGGCTTGCAAGCCTCCTTCCCTGCCTGAGTACCTGGGGCAAGTGCGGTGAAGCGGGGAAAGTGAGCACAGAGCAGCCTCAGTGTCTTTTGAGTTATTTTATTTTGGATGCATAGTCAAAAATTCTCCCAGCATCATCTTCCCCCTTTCACGGGAAGGAATATTACCATTAGGCAAAATGGACAGAGCCAAATTCTTCAGCCTGCTGCTACTCTTCTTGTTTGTGATGGCAGTGTTCTTTTCGACTCCCTTCTTAAATGTTTTTGCCTTCCAGTTTGGGTGACCTCTTAAGCCCTCAGGTTTTCAGTCAGGCACATACAGATCAGAATTTCGTTCCTGTTTTCTTGCTGCACTTGTGTGTTTTTTGATGTCAGGTGTCTGGCCAGGTCACCAGACATAGCCTTGCTGCCTCTGGCTAGGGTAAGCTACCATTAGTTTCTGAATTAGTTTCTGAACCCAGCTTTAATGCCTTGCTGTCAGGGATATTTGAATATAAGAGGAGTCTTTTCCCCAACTTCTCAAAGGAAAGAACGCTGAACACTTTAAAGAGCTGTATTCAAGAGTCTGCAACTTTCCTCAGCCAGTTGACCAAGGGGTTGACAGGACTGGTGAGATGCTGCCGGTTTCATCCCATCTACTGCTGAGATACTGAAGGAGTTTTGATTCCCTTAGAACAACTTGAACTAGTTTTTGCAGATTGAGATGTTCCTGCTCAGCACTGAGCATAGCATTTGAAAACAAAAGAGGAGGTGGATGCTAGCCCCTCTGTCACTCTTTCTACAGAAAAGCTTGCAAGTGCTTCCACCAGTTCCTTGCAGTCTGCTTTAGCCAGAGACTTGCTTCCATTTTGATGCCTTTTAGCAAAAGTGTGGTACTTGGGAGCATTGGCAATTCTTTTCCTGTTACAGAGTAGCAGCTGTATGGTGCAAACTTCTGCAGCTCACTTTGCAGCACCAAACCGAGGTTTTGAAATGTTGCTTGTGGTCCAACAGCATGTGGCTTTAAACAATGACTTTTAACTAGGCCACGCTCTGATTTGGGGGAAGACAAGGCAATGGGGAGCTATGACTGGCTGAGTAGGCATGTTGTAGCAGGGAGATAAGCTACAATGTCCTCCCTCCTGCTGTAAGTTTTCCTGGAGATGAAACTCAAGTAATGTTCATGGTGACACAGTTAAGTGACCTCCCCAGACCTCGCTCAGCTGTGGGTGAGAACTTCCCTGCTTTGCCTTTGTGATGATTTTGAAGTGGTACAACTGTCATTCAGCCTTATGTTACCTTATGGTAAAAAGATAATTTTTGTGGGGAATTTTACTCTTTAGCTGCTTTGTCTTAACTTGTGTTGTAGACTGAATGAAAACACCCTTTCCATTCTGCTGGGCGTGGGGTCAGAGACCCTGCTGCATACCTCTTCCAAAACCCAGAAGTGCTCAACTAACTCCATAGATAGCTTTACTAGGTGTACTTGAGATTGCAGTACACTGATAAGCTCACTGCTTTAAAATGCTATGTGTGCTGTTTGGCTGGGGCTTTTTGCTGTGGACTCCACAGGCTTTAAAAAGCACTGCTGTATTCTAGGCAGGAAAAAGGAGGCTCTGAGGAGGCCCAAATTGCCATGATCGGTCTCGGAAATCCTCTGCCCAACCATGTTTAGCAAGAGTCTTGCTCCTGCGTCAGTGGGGAGGGATCTCGCCCTTTGGAAACATTTCAGAAGTGTGAAATGCTGTCCCTCCCAGCGTGCCAGCCCTGCAAGGCTGATTTTTTTCCCCTGCCCCCTCTTGCCAGTGTAGTTTGTACACATGAAAAAATTTGCTTTGAATTTGTCAAATCTGCATTATAGGCACAAATTGCTTTCTCTTTCTTAAGTGTAAAAAAGCCTTTTGAATGTCCGATCTGCTTTCTGAGAAGCTATTTAAGTGCAGTAGGTCATCAATGTATTGCACACATTATGGCCATGCCTTGGCATTTGTTTTGCGTTTGTAATCCAACACCCAGCTGCTTCAGCCTCAAACTCCAGGCAGCTATTTAGTGGTTCAGCTAGTGTTGAGGAATGCATTGTGGTGCTGTTTACTTCATTACATGCAAGGCTTATAGGGAGTACAGTGTGGTTCAATTAAAAACAAACAAACAAACCAAACAACAGACAAACCCGAAGCTGAAAACCCACGCTAGGAAATGAAAGGTTAATATAGATGTTAACCCAAGTCAGGGTAGAGGGACCCAATGGAGAAAATCTAGGTTATATTCTGCAGTCATTGCAAGCATTCTTGGTGATGAGAGCAGAGATTACTTACAGTGTGGTAGGGAACTGGACCAAGAAAAAAAAGAGTATCCATCTACTCCTCTGCTGCAGCTGTTCTGTTGCTTCTCCATCTCTGGCTGAGCAAAAGCACTGGAAAACCCCACCCAGAGCAGTAAATGAGCTTTGCTGTGGGTATATTTGGCTTTTGGTGGTCCCTATCTAGGTTAGTGTTTCAATTGCAGACTCAGTGGATGGTTTCACCCAGTGTTTCCACATCCCCAGACCCTCTAGTCTTTACTAAAGTGCTGTAGGGCAAGTTGCCCTGTGCATTAATTTATATCTAGTGTAGTAATGAAAGTGTGTGAAGTGAAGGCAAATTGAATTCATGATGTTTAGCTGGATAATTAGGATGTTGCTTGCTGGTTACATAAAGGGTGGTTGTAAGCAAAGCTTTGGATCAGCTGATGAGGATTTTGTACGTATTCCTGCCGAGGCTCTTTAAGTCTCCTGGGGGTTGAGGAGCAGTGGTGGCTCTTAAGAGAATATAGGGCACTGAAATCTTGCTGCTCTGCGAGAAGGGAGAGAGGGCAAAGCTCTCCCTTCTCTTTAGCTGGTGGAGATTGTCGTGACAGTGTCTTCTCAGCCACAGAATAGCTTCTTATGATGGACCAATACGTTGTCTCTGAAATGAGGAGTGATTAATGGGGGGCTATTCCTGTCCCCATGCTGCAACAGCTGGTGTTGGAGGAGGGATCTGAGGATAGAGAAAAATGCTGGAAGCTCAGCTCTTGTCCCTGACTGTCGCTCCTGTGGATGAATTTGCTGTGGTCAGGGTGAGGGTAATTAGCTGGACTCCCAGCTCCCAATTTGGGCTGATCACAGCAGGGGACATATACTGTGTGTTGCAAATAAAAAAGTGAAAAATGTTCCTGTCTGAACCAGAAGTTTAGAGTATGTGTGTGGCATCTCTTGAAGGAGCTGCTGCAGTGGTACCTGCAAAAATGTTCCAGCAAACAGGGTGTGATTGCTGAGCCAATGTGGTAGTACCTGGCCAGGTCACTTTATGGATTTGATGGAAGTAAAGAGCAGTAACCTTCTCCTCGTGCTTTATAAAGCATGAGCCCATTGAACTAGCATTTCTTTGAAAATTAATGCGTGGCCTGAAAAGAATAAAGGTGGAATTAGGACATAGATCTCAAGCCAGTTTGGCTGCGTGACCTGGGCACCCTGTACAGCAGAGTTCTGCTTTTGTTCTTTATTTGGTTTTGGTTTTGTTTTTTTTTATTTGCCTTAAGTATCAGGCTAGAGAACAGTAATTCTAGTTCTAGACTTGGGTGGTGGTTGAGTTTTGGCATACCCAGTTGTCATTGGGCTTTCTAAAGATGATATCCTTTTGAGCTTCTCATTGTTCTTGTGTAGAAGAAACAAGTGACAATCCTTGTAATGGTACAAGAGCACATCCAGGTAGAACTGAGGGGGTCTGGAGTGCTGGATGGACGCAGTTATCTAACAGAGTAGCTTTAAAATGCATTCGGGTTTATTAGAACAAAAAGTTCCTTGTCACATGTGGCTGCATCTGACTTAGCATTTACTTTCTGGGTTCAAAGATCTACTTTAAAGCTCATGCATCACTGACACATTTTTGGGGAATGCCATTATATCCAGCAAGCATACTGTGCTGGGCTCTAGGGAGGGTTTAATGAATAAAGGTTGAAGTACTGACCTTTTCCACGTGTATTGTTTTGGATGTGATCCCACTGTAGAGCCTGGTGTGACTGCCCTGTGACCACGGCTGGAGTCAGGTCTTTAGTGGCCTAACCCAGCATTGCTTATCAAATCCTGGGACAGGAGTTCAGCTGCAGTGCCAAAAGGAGACACTCTCCCCGCATACTGCCTCTCCCCAGTATGAAATCTGAGGGAAATGAGAGAGGCTGTGGTCTTCTGCTCCCTGTCCCAGGGTGCTGCACTGACGGAGGTGGGAAGGTGAGACGTCTCCTTACAGGTATCTTAAAACTGAGGACAGGGCAGCGTCCTTTAGAAATAGGTCTCTGCACCATGTTGAAAAGGGGAGGGGCGCAGAATCTAAGCCTGCTTGTAGCAAAGCAAATAAGAGCTAGTATTTTACTGAGAAGAGGCTGAGGCTGAAACATCCCTTAATTCCAATAAGCCCTTTATCCTTTACAGTGGCAGTAAAGAAGAATCTTCCTGCCTCGAAGCTGATGCTTCCAGAAGGGTTTCCTCCGTGTACAGCAGCAGTCTTAAGATTCAGAGAGGTGTTGGATCCTGCAAACATCTTCAGCTGCGAAATGGTTATTATCCAGCTATTTTTGTAGCAGAGGGCATGTAAAAGTGGCTGTGTGGATTTGATTTGCCTGTTTTCCCTGTCAGCGTAGGTTAGGTATCTTGTCATACTCTGCGGTGGCTTTCATTAAAGTGGTTTCCAAGCAATAGCACTTCAGTGGTTTTGTTTTCTTTTACTCTCTCCCTACTTTTCTATCAGCATATTTCAGGTTTGAGAAGAGTTGAAGAGCACTGGGCATGTTTTCAGTGCTTTCTCACCTAGCCTGCAAATCCTTCCCTGCAACCTGGGACAAACTCCTACCTGTGCCCCATTTTTTTCCAGACTCCCAAACCTTTGTGGTACTGGGCTTAAAAAACCCCTAGCTGGTGCATTCTTATGCATTATGGGACAGTCTAAAAATAGCGCACTGCCCTTTTTAACAGAAGCATGCATTATTAAAGAAAGAATGAATAGGCAATGGACCCAGAATAAAATCCACCTTCTTCTCACTGAACACAAGCTTTAAAAACCTCTGTGTCAAAATATTTGACCCTTTTGAAAATAGGAGCTCCTCAGGAACTGCACTGTAAACTTTGAATCTCTCAGCTTGTGGCAAGGTGGTTGTTTGCCTTTGCAATTTTAGTACTCAGGTGATGGGTGGTTTTATTTTTCTCCAAGACAAGCAGCAGCAAATATGGAGCTGGAACCAGCATTTTCCTAACCACCCTCTGCCCTTGCATTTCTGCCATGCGGTTCCAAGTGGTTTATATATAGTGATAACGGGGCCCATTGTATTTATCTTGCCTGGGATGTAGTGGTATAAAATACTCCTAAATTGGACTGGTAGCATCTGACACGGCACCGTCGTTCATGCGGGTGCTGTGGTGTGTAAAATGATACTGTGCTGCTGCGGTAGCATCTTATATTCACTGCTGCTGCAAGTGAAGCAAAAAAGATGCCCTATGTCTTTTCTTTACTGAATGACCGGTTGGGACAAATTATTGTGGGGTGTTTATATGCAGCAGGCTCTTCTCTTTGGCTCAGTTTTCTGTGTGTTACTGGCTGTAATAATATAACAGTGTGTATAATAACAGTGTGTATAATAAGCGATTAATGTCTATACGTTTAATTTTAAAGGACACAGTAAATAACAGGTTTTACTTCTCTTCCCTCCCCGAACTGTTGCATTGAATTTCATTCCCTTTAATTATACTAACAAATGTGGAAAAAATTATAAATATTTATAGTGGACTTTGTGGCTTTATTCCATGAGTGAGTGAATGTCCCAAGGTTGATTATAATCTTCCATTCAATCACAAATCAAAAGTATCTATTACACAACTTCAAGAATGAAACTCCAAACTTCTGCCAAAGGCGGAATGAAGCAACATCAGATGTCGGAAGCATTGTTAGTACAAACCGTGGTGTGACTGGCCAAGACATTTTTGTTATCCCTGTTTCTGAACAGCTAAAAAGTGAATTATATGGCTGTAATTCTGGTGACAGTGCATTTCAGATGCTGTGCCAATAACTAATTTTTAAGAAAACAAATGTGAAGGACTGTGCTTTGACATTGACTTTGATTCAGCATGTCTTTTAGACTTTTAATTTGTTAAAGGATATTTAGCCAGGCATATGAAATGATGGGTACACAAGTAGTTTTTCCATATTTTCTTTTTTTTTTTTTTTTTTTACACTTAGAGTAAAACCTCTACTTTCAATATTGCATTTATAACCCTGGTTTATCTCTGACAGTCTGAGTTTTTTCCCCTCATCCTTTCAATGTGTGCTGGTCATAGGAGAGACTATCCTTGTGGCAGACCAACCTTGTTACTGGAAATGCTGTAGGGTTTCCATCCATCTTGAAGGGTATTAGCAGCAAAGCCCTTTGCATTCCTAAAAACGATTTTTTTTTTAACTTAGTTTTCTGTCTTTTTTTCCTCACTTGAACTGCTGTGCCATTACAGAGATGGGTGGGTCACCTCTTCTTATGCTGCAGTAAGAATATGTGGTTCTAAGTGGAGCTGTGGAAGGGTTGAGTGTTGGTAGCTTTGCAGAAAAGAAGAGCTAAAACTTTGATGTTGTTTAAAATGGGTTAGTTTGCATCATATGCCTGCTTTTGCTTTATGACTGTATGGATGAGAAGAAATGAAAAAATATCCCTGCTTTCGCCACTGAACATTCAATTGTCACTATAGTGTTAGTGCTGTGAGCAGCTCTCAGTGGATGAATTCCTCAGTCTGTGTGCTTTATCTCTGCTAAACTGCTGGGACTTCTTCTATGGGCTCTGGTTGTGCATCTGTACTGAGCTGCTCCAAAGAGGACCTGCCTGAGCTTTTTACAAATGGGAGGGAGGGGAAATTATATAATGTATATGTGTCTATCTATAAATATATACACATGTGTATATATATATAAAAAGGTAATAATATCTGTATATACGTATAAAAAAGCATTGCCACTATAACCACTGAGTAATAGTCTGATTAAAATTTTCTTAAAAAAAATAAAGAGGAGACTTTCAAACTCTCAGTTCTTTATTAGCTATTCTTTATATCATCCAACTGCTGTAAGCCAGCCAGGTAGAACTTTAAGGGTACGGATTGTATTTTATAAAGGGTTCAGCATAATAGAGTCCTAACTAGAGCCCATAATTGAGACAGTGATCATTACTGGCAATAAAAACTGGCAAATTTGCTGGAAGTGTCTTGTTATTTTGTAACTTCAGATGTCTGTCTTATATTATGCTTAAACAAACATGTCTTAAATTAGGAATTTAAGGCTTAAATTAGGCTAATATTTCCACAAATTTCCTGGGTTTTTTTTGTTTTGACTTTGAAGAGCTGAAATAAAATCACTTTAGTTTATCACTCAGCCCCCTTCCTTTTTATAGTTGAAAAGGCCTGAAGTAATGGTACTTTAAATGTGGTCAGATGAAATGTTGGTTATAACTTTTTTATAGGTGCTTTCAAATGCAAGCATCAGGTTTGAGTTGCAACTTGAGTAGAAGACATGTCAAATGTAGGTTTTGGATTTCCGTCCTTTCTGTTGTTGTTTTTGCTGCTGGTTTTGTTTTAGTCTGTCTTTTTTTGTTTGTTTGTTTTTTGGTTTCTTTTTTTTTTTTTAATTTGTTTTTTAAATTTTTAGTTTTTAAAGGAAGTTACAGTGATGGGCAAATGTTGTACACTATCCCATGTGTGGCCTACTGGCATTTGCTCCTGTGGCCTCCCCTGTCCAATGAGCAGCCAGCCAGCCATCCCTACTGCATCACCTCTGTCAACATCCCCAGCCTTTCCTTCGTCCTTTCAACATTTCTTCTATCAGCAATATGGTATGATCTTTTTTAAGCTCCTTTTCCTCATCTTTAAAGGCCCTTTGTGGCTCCCTCTTTGGTCACTTAGCTGTGGCGCTTTGCTGCATCGCTCTGACAATGCCAGCCTTAATCATCCATTTGTCTGACTCTCCTGCGGGTGTCCTCAGCAGGTCTTTCCTGTGTTCCTTAAATGGGTCCATGAAGATACTTCTTTTTCCTCCAGATTGTTCTTTAAGACTCTAGGGATCCAACGGAGAAATGGTATTCGTATGTGCTAGGAGAAAGGCCCTTTCGATTGCTCAGATAGATAATTCAGGAAATCCTGGAGATACAGTTCCACACGAGGCTGAGGGTTTTAACTTTCCAAACCCCAGGAATTTTAGATGGTGCCTGTGTAAAACCATATTAATATGTGTCTTGCTGTAAATTTGTTATCTTTATTGCTCTCCCTTTCCATTATTTGTTCTCAAATTGAATTGCAGATGACAGGGTGGCATTGCAGAGTGTGAGGAAAGGTGTTTACAGGATGGCTACAAAGAAGTAAAAAAATACAAAGTGGCAAAGTGGAGACTGCTTTTTTTTCACAATGAAAACAGTCAGCCCTTGGAATGATCTCAGGGAAGTGGTGGATTCTCCGACACTAGACACCTTTAAAATTTGGCTGGAGAGGATGCTGGGATATCTTGTCTAGGTCATGCTTTGGCAAGAAAGGCTGGACCAGATGATGGCTGAGGTCCCTTCCAACCTGATATTCTAGCATTTTATGAAGGGCAGGAACATTTCCTTTTGTGCTTGAATGGTGAGAGAGAGGTTAGTCCTATTTCATGCCTTTTGATACTACTTTTAGTGTAGACCTTTTTGTTGAGTGATATGCATAGTTGCCCAACAGCATCATCCATTGACACCTTCCTGGGGCTAGCAGGGGCAGCCAGCTTTCACATGTCTTTTTCATAGACCATAGCAACCTTGAGATGCTCAACAGCAACCCATTTTATTTTCCTCTGCCTCTTTCCCAGAGCTGAAGTAAATTACTTATGTGGCATGGTTACTGATAAGGCTTCTGGCAGGCCAGCTCCAGAAGTCAAACAAAATTGGTTGTGAAATGTTTCCTCTTTATTTTAACCGCAGTTTGTGCCACGCTGGGTCTCAGTGGCCATGCAGTGGGAAAGAGGACTTCTGCTCACCGCACTGGGAAGACTCAGTATGCTCTGCTACGGGCATTTACCATGTAGCTTTTGTCGTGTGTAATAAAAGTCATATTTACAGATCAGTAGCGCACACTGTCCCACTCCTGAATAGCACTGATTTGTACTTCACAGCCCAGGAGGCACCCAAGTGTGCACTGAGGGTGAGAGCGGTTGAAGCTAACTGGGAGCCAAGTGCAAGAAGGAGGGGGAGAAAGCAAGGTCCTAATTCGTCTAAAGGAAAGCATGGCTGAACACCTGCTGTTCCCCAACAGAATAATATGAATTTGCATCAGAAAGGGGTCCCAATCAGTTGTGCTGGCTGCTTTTGAGGAGAGCAGTTGTGTCTGGAGGCATTCTGTTGGGGGAGATGTCTTCTAGTGAAAGCATTTTCCACACAAGGGCCATGGGGCCCACCCTGTGGCTGGCATTTAGAGAAGGGTGGAAATGCTATTTAAATTTCAAATGGACTCAAGTTTTCACAGTTGCCATGTCAATAGATCAAGTTCCTTGAAATACATTTTAAGCGGAGTTTACACAGAGCTGCAGGAGCCCGCATTGACTCCAAGGCCTGCCTTTATTGTGCCTCCAGCAGCGGTAAGTCAATATGGCATATTGAAAGCAGCTCTGCTCCGACACGGAGTGAAAGTTAGCAAATTCCCTCTGCCTCCTTCCAGCTCCTTTCTTGGGTAGCTGCATGTTTAACTAACTGAAATGGTCTTTTTCGTTTCTTCTTTCTTTTCTGACTTGTTTTGGGAAGGCAGTAATTAGATCAGGCTATCAGAGTCATCGCACCTTCCAAAACGCCTGTCCAGGCAAGGCTGAAAAACCAGCGTGATACAAAGGAAGGTAACAGGAAAACAAGTGGGACCAGGGTGGTGCTGATAAGGAGGGGCAGTTGCTTCGTACAGACCAATAGAAAATAAAACTCGGAAAACAAGACTGGCCAGAAGAGTGGTTGTATTTCGTTGAGGGAGCTGATAAAGGTTGCAAACCCTAACTCCTGTGGTTCCAGGAACAACATCCTCTGAGATTGACCTGATCTGACCTTCCCTTCAACTATTACGCTCGCCTGATTGTGGTTCTTACTCATCTATCTTCACCTTCTTTTATTTCTTTTCTATCTTTTTTTTTTTTTTCCTGGGGGATTGCTGTGTGGAGCAATGCCTTGTGCTTCTTCATGCTGTTGTTCATGGCTGGTGCTGGAATCAAATTTTGTCTCTGGTATTCTGGAGTGTGACTGCATTTGGTGTGTAGGTGCATACAGTGAATCTGCTGGAAGCTGTCTACTTTGATTTCTACAAGACATGTCTGAAATTCTTCTGGAGATGTGGTGTGTGCTTCCTTCTCCATCATCTGCTCATGAATGAACAACAGTTGTTTCTCCTTGGTGTGGCTACCATAAAAGCTGTCCCTATTAAATATACTTGTTAGCTGTTTCTTGCTGTGTTCCCAATGGATACGTGAATCTGAACATCCCCATCTGTGGTAAGTATATGCCAGCAGGTACTTCTGATTTTGAGTATGACCTGCTTTGGTATTTTAAGATGTGGCATGTTGCTAGCTATCTGTGGTCCTCTTCTTTGCGCTGGTGTAGCGTGTGAGGAAGCTGCAGCAGTATGCAAGCTGGAGTCTAGACTTTGAATTTTAAATGCTCTGGTATGAGTTGTTTTGTTTCTGTTTGGATTGCGCCTACTGCTTTTATATCCTAGTGCTACTCTGCCAGGATAAATCACTCTTGAGGTGACCACGCATTTCCTGAGAAATACTGTTAACTTAAGCAAGTGAACAAATGACCTGGCAAATCATCATGTGATGTTGGGCACTGATGATGGAGCTTTTGATTCAGCAACCCAGGGAATGTTTCTCTCCCTTTTCCAGGACTCTGGTAAAGCCCTGTGGTTATGGTACCCGAAAAAAAGATAGCTAGATTTACATTCTACCAGAAATAGAGGGTAGCATGGGAGAAACATATGCCTCGATTCCTAAATGGAGAATTAAAAAAATATTTAGGAAGGAAAACGAGTTCTGTGACTAATTATTTTTAGTTGTTTTCTTTTTAAAAAAAGATCAAGATTGTCAGAGTGCTTCTTCCCCTCCAAAACATCTACAAGCGATCAGGCTACCAAACAGACTAATTAGATGTCAAATAGACTTCAGTTCTTAAATTGGTTTAGTTACACAATGCAAAACATCGCATTGGGAAGCAGATGGCTGTGGTTCTTAATATGTCTTGTAACTTGTCTGAAACCACTTCAAAGTTTCCTTAAAGAGAATATTGCTACTACTGACCAAAAGAGGTGACACTGAGTATCACATCACCACTGTGAGGATGGTGAGGCCCTGGCACAGGCTGTGCAGAGAAGTTGTGGGTGCCCCATCCCTGGCAGTGTTCAAGGCCGGGTTGGACAGGGCTTGGAGCAACCTGGTCTAGTGGAAGGTGTCCCTGCCCATGGCAGAGGAGCTGCAATTAGATGATCTTTAAAAGTCCCTTCCAACCCAAACCATCCTGTGATTCTATGATAACAGCTAGATGTTGGGCCAGTGTCCTGCAAATATTTGGTGCCTTCAGAAGCTTTAAAGTAGAGGGATTTTTTAAAAGGGGGTTTTATTCAGTGGATAAAGAGCTGGTGCTCTCTTAGAAAATTGTGACCCTTTAAGGTTGGGCAAATTGGATGCCAAAAAAATCAAGGCTATAATATAATTAGTTCTGAATTTTTTTTTCTCTGTACCCAGTTTATATAATTCAATTAGAAAGCCTTTTGGGCCATGCCTGTCTTAGAAATGCCTGTGTTGTCCTGGAATCTAAATGATTTGTTGAACAGGAATGTGGAGAACCAGAAACCCTGTGGCAGTTGGGGGGAACCCATACTCTTGTTTGCAAAAACATGAAAATGGCTCAATATCTTGTAACTCAAGTCATTACAGCATTAATAAAAACAGCATTAAGTGCTGCCAGGCTGTTCCATTGAAACCTTAATTACTGAAAGAGTAGAAAATGAGTGTTTGGGTGAAAAACAGCTGTAGGATTGTGGTGGAGATGAAGTAATAGCAAAGTGGAGGGAGAGCTGTGCTTGAGTGATCAGAACTAGGAGATATCCTCAGTTCTATTTGGAATCCATCCCCAAAGCTATGCTTCAGTGGCTTTGGAGGGTGTGTTTGTTGCATAGGTGGAAATGTCCATGAGATACTGAACAGTAATGAAAACGAAGTTGGTAGTAGGTGATGATACTATAGGCTCTAGTATATATAAAAGGTCAATTTAAGTATCATCAGATGATTTAACGCTTGAAGAAACATGTCTTCCCATTATAGGTTTCTGTCGTGGTTTCAGCAGTTTCATTAAATATTATTAGAAGAGTATCAGCCTGAGTTGAGATGAAACTCAAAAAATAAATCAGTATGGGCAAAACAAGGCAGAGGGTTTAATTTCTCTCTAAAGTTCTTCCTTCAAACTAATTAGCTTCGTTACTTAAAATTATTATTTCTAAAGGAAAGTGATAAATGCAAAGGATTAATTCTAAATTAATATTTTAACCTGTTGTGCAGATTTTGGAAATGTCTTCTTTTATTGCAGAATAATCCAAAGCAGTGGAATTTCCTCCCTCCCTTCCATCCCAAGCTCTTAAATGGCATGAATAGCAGGCCAAACTTTGCCTTGGGGTATTTTCTTGTCAAATATGGTTAACTGCCTCCGAGTCTACTAATCTAATACATGAACAAACACCAAAGCAATTCATTGTGTTGATATAAACCCCACTTCTCCTCTTTTCTTTCCACTTCCACCTCCCTAGATCTCTTCACATGTTCATCCTGTTGGTGACAGATCATAAAGTTTGAAATTGGGTGATGTGTTGACCTTTTTGGATTGGAAAGCTGTGGCTTGCAGGGCAAGGGCTACTTTAGGAGGGAGGGAGGGAGGCGATGGAGAAATTGGTTTGGATGAATTGGCAGTGGAGTATGCTTTCTGCAGGGACAAGGTATGTGCTAAAACTGCTGTTGGATGTGGCATCTTTGGTCATTCCATGGGAAAAGAGGAAAACCAGGCTGGATGATATCTTCCCTAGACAGGGTAGAGGGGATCTCGCTCTTTAGGCCCCCTGCTGGTAACAGTGTTTATAATTAACTTCATTAATACAGCATACAGGGCCTCAATCCAGTCTCTGGGGGTTGCTCACAAGGATATCTTGCTAAAAGACTACATGATAAGTATGTTTGGCTCCAGAATGCACTGAAGATCTTTGTCCATGGCATTAATTGCTTGTGTTGTCCTTCTCCCAGTTGCCAGCCACACATGGTCCTGAAGATTTTCCTGAACAGCAAGGCATTTCCTTGGAAAGAAAACAACTTTGACTGTACTTTTGGCAATTTTATATGGCAGTGGTTGTTTTTTATTGCTGCTTGGGGTGATTTGTGGAGATGGAGGCAGTTTGGAGAGGGAACCTATGTGGACCCAGTGGAGAGGGGTGGTTTTGAAAGGTGCTTCTCACCTTTGAGTCCTTTAGAAAAATCTGTTTCTAATTCCTAAACTAAGGTGTAAAACAAAAGAAGAAATGACCGGTGTTGCTTGCTTATTTTTTTCTGGTTTCTCCAAAATGGGAATGCACAACTGCATGGAGTTACATCAAGGTCATGGAGTTTGCAGAGTAGCAACCAGCGGAGGAGAAGACAAAAGTGAACGCAAAAAGACGGATTAATTTGAGGCTTTTGGGAAAAAAATATCATCCAAGGTTTTTCTGTTGATGGTTGCTGTCTGTCGAGTGCAAATTGAAACATCTCATTTGATTCTGCTCTTGGCATGACTTTGCTCTTTGCTTTTTGTTACCTGGTAGGTTTCATCCTACCTGGCTTTGTGGACTTGGCTTTGTTTGTTTGTTTGTATGTTTTGTTTGTGGTTTTTTTGTGTGTGGTTTTGTGGGGTTTTTTAGGTTCTTTTTTTTTTTTTTTTTTGGGGGGGGGGGGTTGGTTTTTTTTTTTTTTTTTTTTATGTTGGGAAAGGTAAGGAAAGTTTAATTTTGTTTAATAGGATTTTGAGAT